>JAAAKG020135171.1:0-29253 GCA_010014905.2 Druon quercuslanigerum
GAATTAGCTCTTACTTGGTCGTAGGTTCGTGCTTACTGACTTTTGTTTCATGAAGCTCCAAACGTTCTAGATGGGATCTTGAGATTTTCCCGGTCAGTCGAGAACGGTGACTTTTTTCGACCTAAAAATGTGCTAAATCGTCTGGCGAATCTGACAAATCTATCGAATTAGGAGAATTAGAGCAAAAACAATGTGAAAAACTGTAATTTTTAGCTTGGATCTAGTACTATGGCAAGGCACTGTAAAAAAGAATACTAAATCTTCTGAGAAATATAAACCAAAAATGTTTATTATCTTCAAACATTTCAGAACCCTTGAATAGTTTTTAAATTTTATGTCAAAATTATCCGAAAGCTACACTTCCTTTTAAATGTTTTGAAACATTTTTAAAACTTCTAAATATATATCGTAAGAAAAATTTCAAAATTTACTAGTATTTTGAACATTTTCTGAATTTCTAAGTGTTAAATTGCGATTTATAAATCAAAAGTTAACGATTTCACTTACAAATTAAAAAGTTTCAAAATAAAGCAATTAAAATTGTAACGTTGAAAGTTTTTAGCGGTTTGAAATGTTGATGATTCAAGGCTATCTATTTCGAAAGGACTAGTTTTTAATATTTGATTGAAATTTTTAGTTTTATATGAACAGTCAAATATTGCTACCAATTAAATAATTTTTGTTTTTTTTTCTATTTAAATTTTTCTTTATTTTGAATGACTTAAAAATGTAATTAAAAACAGAATTTGAAATTGAATCATTTGAACGTTTAGATTTGTTTAACTCCTAAGTCTACAATATTTAAAACATAGTTCGATTGAACAAAATATCAAGTTCTAATTACAGTTGATCAACTAAAAACGTTTTTTATCCAAACATTTCTATTCGAATCCCATTTAATTTGTAATTGTTCAACACGTCAAAACTGTATTGAAAAATTTTTTAAATTCAAAATTCACGCATAAAAAGTATCCTTTAAAGTAGAAAATTTGTTAACTAGAAGACTTTATAACCACGCATATAAACCAGTAAGAGTACAATAAGTCACCATGTGATTTTTTTTCGGTTTCCCGGACCAGTAAACACCCTTAATAACTTGCATACATCATCTTTATCTTGCATCATCATATACATGTTTAATACAAATTATTCAGTTCAGTATAAACTTTTGATTATTTTATTTTAAATTAATTAATTGCAAATAAATAAATGTTTTTCTATTTTCCATTCAGAAATAGAAGCTTCTCGTTCCCACTGATGCAATTTATTAATAAAAATACTCAAATTAGAGCAGAGGAAGAGAAGGAAATACAAAACGACTTTGAAGGAAGCAAGAAATTACTTTATAAAGCAATGAAGGGAAATAAAAGTACAGAATTTGTCAACATGAGAAATAGGAAAGGGGAAATGCAATATGAGGCTGGCGGGATTATAGACGCTTTTAGAGACCATTTTAGGGTAGACAACGGAGATGAAGACATAGGAAACCATAGGAAAACTGAATTGAGAAAGTCTGTGTCACTATGGTTAGTGATATAATCAAGAACTTGAAAAACGGTAAAGCTTCCGGGGTAGACAGTATTAACGCTGAAATGCTTAAACACGGTGGCGAGTACATACCAAATAGACTGTGCGAACTGATAAATCTATGAATCAAAATAGGAGAAGTCCCAGATGATTGAAAAAAAGCAATTATCGTACCAATATACATAAGAAAAGGAGGTAAAAGAGACTGCAATAATTGCAGAGCGATCAGTTTATTAAGTACCGTAAGTAAAATGTACTCAAAAATACTTATTCGTAGGGTAATGAAGATAACAGAAGAAAAGATTTGGGAAGTCCAAAGTGGGTTTACGCCAGAAAGGTCATGTATAAATCAAATATTTAGCTTAAGGCAAATCACAGAAAAAAAGTTTGAGAGTGGGAAATAAAGTTTTCTTTGCATTTGTTGACCTAGAAAAAGTTTTCGACAAGGTAGATAGAAGTAAACTTTGGGAATTCCTGAATGCGTACGAAGTAAATGGACGGCTCCTACAAGCTATAAGAACAATATATACGGGTAGCAAAGCGAGTGTAAGTGTAAATGGGAAATAGAGTGAATGGTTCGATATTATGCAAGGCGTTAGACAAGAATGCTTTATGTCTTCATGGCTATTTATATTATTTGTGGACAAGTGTTTACGAATGGCTCTTTTAGACGAAGAAGGTGTAGATCTCGAAACAGTAACGGTACGTGGGTTAGCGTTCGCAGATGATAAGTTTGTTATAGCAGAGTCAATCGAATACTTGCAATGAATGTTGAATAAACTGAATGTAAGCATGAAGAGCATGGGCTTTGGGAAACTTGACATACAACTTTGGCGACCATCTATTTAATGATGTTGTTGTGGTTTATTTTGCTTTTGGCAGGTTAAATAATTATTTTGAGGCCTTTACTCCGGTCTTTTTTCTTTCTTATAGGATCTTTATTTTCTCATTAACAACGTTTCGGTCCTGGATTTGGACCCTCTTCAGGCTTTGGATTATTTTCTGCTTTTCTAGTTAACGTAAATAAAACAAAAACTATGGTGTTCGAAGGAAAGGGTGAGAAAACAATATGCAGCATTGTATTAAATGATGAGAAAATTGAACAAGTTGGTAAATTCGTATACCTTGGTAGCTTATTTACTAGGAACGGGAAGATAGATGAGGAGTTAGATACACGGATACGCGAAGGTAGGAAGATTATTGGTAGAGCAGGCCCCCTTATCAGAAGTAAAAATATATTAAGTAAGGCTAAAATGGCAATACATAATTCTATATTTGTACCGACTGTACTATAAGGCAGCGAAACATGGGCCTATCAAGAAAAAGATAGGAGTAAAATTAACGCGATTGACATGAGATTCTTGCGCATAATATGCGGGAAAACTCTGATGGACAAAGTAAGTAACGAGATAATCCTTAAGGAATGTGGTGCGGAAGAGACACTGGTTGACACATAAGAAAGAAAGCGGTTAAGATGGTTCGGGCATTTTGAGAGAATGAAGGATGAACGAATAACGAAACAAGTGTATCAAAGTAAAGTAAATGGCAGCGTGTCCAAAATCAGACCGCGGAAAGAATGGTTAGAATGTGTGAATGATACCCTAGTTAGAAGGGACATAAGAAGCTATAGAAATACGAGAGCCTGCATGACAAAATGCATGGACGTTAAAGATGGTAGAGAAGTATGCCAGAACACAAAGGTATGGCGGAAAATAGTTAATAAGAAGGGTGTCAGTAGAGTGAATGATGCCTGAAACAAAAAACCTTGGATACTAATGCACCCAAGTGGGGAACCTCACATGACGACCTTGTGAGGATCTTCACTTGAGGTAACTGCAAGAGCGATTGATTAGCAACCTGGGTCGGAATTGTTTTGCGAATGAACGTGTTATTTAAATAAATAAGACGAGAATTCTAGATCAATCTGAAAATTCTATAACCCCTTCCTCACACTACTCCCTTCCCCACCGATTGAGTCACGCCTAACCCGAAAGGGAAACGACTTAATGTTTTTATAATAATAACAACAACCCAAGGCAGGTTTACTTTAAGCAGCAAGGCCCTCTGGTATTCTTCTTATAAGTAATAGCAGATTTTTATTTTTAATTCAAAATCTTCATTGGAAGTTGGCGGGCGTGTTAATTCATATTTTCTCAACAGGAATCTCATGCCCTCTCCTCAGTAAAGCCATATATTTCTCACAATCGCTATTATATTTTATACTCAGTATATAAGCGATTTTCAGATGTACTCAGCTATGTATTTCTGCGTTGCGTACGAACGTTTATATGTGTGAGTTAAAATAGGCGTCAGGTTTAAGTTGAGAATACATTGCTTAGTATAACCGGGTTGTGTAAATGTGTGTATCAGGGCATTGCTACTATTTTTCGCACTTAAGTGCATTAGCAGTGTTTACCTCTCTCGCTGCAGTTATACTTTTTTCCTCCACTCGATTCTTTCTAACGATCAGTCATAATTTTTTATTTAGTAGATTTCAGAATTTGATATCGCTTCTACGAAAGTTTGAAAACATTGTTTTAATCTTTCGAACTCATAATTTAATGTTGCTTTGAAATAGCTCGTTTACTTTAATACACTGAATATTAAATATTCACAATTTTTATGCTAAATAATGCAACACTTCTTTCACTGATTGTAAAAGAATGAAATTCACCAGTTAAAACCGCCTATGTCAATTTTTTCCGTGTTTTGATATTGTAAAATACTAAAGTTTCAAGCGTTTTTATTATTTATTCAAATGAAAAGTCTCTTAGTGCAACAAAATACATACATATAATATTTAGGAAAAGAAACAACGTTGAAAAAGAAAGATAAAAGGTACGTTGAAATAATATTGTCACAATGAGAAAATTTAATTCATATTATCGGTACTAATTGCTGAATGCTTTTTTAGGTTATGATTACAAAAACGAGTATTGAAAGTTTGGTCTAAATGAACGCGAAAATCATTATGGTAATATAGAAGGATTTTGATTTCCTACAAATGAATCCATTTTCCAAAAACGTACATAGCCGACCACCATTCAGACCAATTTCACGATAAGGGTATTTTTGGGGATGCTAGAATTTCATACCTTAGAGCATTGGATCTGTCGAAAAACCAGGTGAACCTATATAAGTTCTAAATTTGAGGAATTTCGATAGCAGAAGAGTCGTAAATATTCTCAAAAGTCTTTTGTACAAATTTAGACATATTTCAGGTTATGGGTGGTTTCCTGGGGTAGTTACCATGTTATATGAAAACGGATTTTTTTCGTGAAGAATTTTTTGGCAGGAAGTAGTTTAAAGGAATTAAAATACGCATCGAAAAAGTGAAATTATATTTTTTGAATATACACACATAGACTGGAAAAGAGAGTGGGAGGATGGTCGTGGGGGCTAAAGCGCAGGCTTTGGACCCACTCTGTCGGCTTGCGGGTTCGATTCTCGCCTCGCACTCTGGAAGAGTACTTTAGGCTGTTGCTCTTGGTAATTCGGAACCCACCTTAAACTGTAGGTCCCCCTCCCACCACCAAATAAGTGTGTGGGAGGTGTGTTATGGAATAACACGTAGACTGGAAAATAATATACATTACGGGGTTTATTTTTGTGACGATTAGGGGCGAGAAATAATTATGCTTAATAGTAACATGTCACTATTTTATAAGTAAGTTCCATCTATGTAGATATCAATTTTTTTCAATACATGTTTTCATTAAGCGGTGTTCCTTTTTTGTATGAATATTAATTTTACAAAAGCGATTGATATGACATTAGAGAATAAATAAAGAGCACAAAAATCCAGAGAACAAAAATCCCAACAGTTAACGTATACAATTTATGGCATCAGTCTGCAGGTTTGTATTCGGATACAAATACGGAGATTGCTTTTGTAATAATTAGGGGTGAACAGTAATTTTGCTCCTTATTTATGTTTTAAAAATACCGTGTTAATATTTTATAAGTATTTTTCATCTTGATAGTTTCTTTTTTTTATACATTTTTGCAGCACAGGGTTTATTTTACAAAAGTTTTTCATGATACTTTGGAAAACAAAAAATGAAGCCTAGTCATTTTTTTAATAATTTTTTTTAGAATTTATTTCATTACAGGGGGTAATTTTTATAAGTAAAAGGTTGACTTTACAAAAATGATTCATAGTACATTGTAAAGCAAAAAAATAGCAAAAAAATCTAACCTAGTCGTTTTTTTAATTAAATGATTTTTTTAATGATTTTTAAAGAGGGAGCCGCTGAGTGGACGGAAATCTAGCGCCGCCCTGTTTTTCTTGAAATCTAAAAGAGAAAAAAAAAATTTTAATATCAGAAAAATATGCGTTATATGACATTTTGTTTTTCGTTAGTGGCGTCGCTGAGTTGTCTGCCCTTCCTTTATAATCTATTTAATTGCAAAGTTTTGAAAGGTTTTAACGGATTATCAATGTGATTTATTAATAATAATAATTATAATCAATTCTACTGCGAATCCCTGCTTTAAACATTTTACCAATATCGTTGGTTTCTTTCCTTGCTTGATTTAAATATGTATTATATCACATGTCATAATTTCTGCCTACAATAATACATTGCAGAAATATTGATATAGAAATATTGATCATAATTTTCTAATTCGTGTACCATAATCCCTCGAAACTAGTTCTAAACAACAAAAAATAAAAACTTACTAAAATATCAGTATGAAGAACTTCAGAAAGAAATCTTTTTTGCATGCCTTTCTTGTGCTGACGCTATTTGTTGCAGGGAAGAAATCGCTGATATTGAAAAACAAGTCCCCTGGCGTTAGCATGTTTATTGTAGATTCTATTCGACGAATACTGCACAATTACTTTGAAGGTGCGTATATGTAAATTAGCAATATTGTCTGCTATTAATGACTCATAAATATATATGAAAATCGAATCATGATTCACTTTGTCATAAAATTATTTATTTTCATTTGTTAGATATTAAAATAAATTTAAATAACTTCTGGAAGCAAATATTTATTTTTCTATTCACTAAAGAAATTTAAAGTTTGATTTGCGAGTATATTTCAAGGTTTTAGTCCTGACTTTTTTAGAGTTTTTATTTTAACATAAAGATTGAAATGCGGCCAAATTTTGCAGTTGGAAGTTGACCAACGCATTTTACGATTTTTTGTAATACAATCCTAGTTCCACCTTGCAGCACGAGAAATCAGGTCATCCTGATAAACAATGTTACGGGAAAATTTTCTCTTCAAAATATGGTTAGTAATAATGTGTCTTATTTATTTTAATTATACAGGATGAACACGCTAGGGCCTACCAAAAAGTATGCACCTTCCCCTTCACTTTTGTGCTTGAGACTGCTTTTTAAATTTGATAAAAGGGTACAGTACTTCTTATGATTTAGAATTATAATCCCGCAAGGAGAAAAACTATATCTAGAGATTAGTTCTTAATTACTTTTATATTTTCTGTTACACGTAAGTAAATTTGGTTCACCTCCACTGACAAATTCAATTACTGGAAATTGGTGGATTTTTGTAATAATTATGTTTAGAGGAAAATAGAACTTATAAAAGGCTTTTTAATTTGAAAGTTTTCAAATAAAAAATAAATTATTATTTCAGTTACAGCTCGAAGTGCCTTATTGTCCCGAAAGTCGGAAGGAGTAATAAAATATTTTTAATAAGTTTGGCAAGGCATCGAAAAAATTCAGGACCCTTTTCCAGCTCAGTTTAAAAAATTACCTGTGATTTTAAATAAACATTAAAAGTTAAATTGGAAATTTATTGAGTTTATAATTAGTTTAGAATTATAATAAATATTAAACTAAAATTTTTCGCGCTGAATAGAAAAAATAATGGATAATTTTGAAGATTTGTTAGAGCTTAATACCCTAAAAAATACAATTTACTATGGTTATGAAAAAACAAGTACAATTTACTAATAATTGATGTATTAATTCATTTTTTCTAATGCACTCTCAAGCTCGTAATTGCATTTCCGCAAAATCACTTGTTTTTAGTATGAATGCTGTTGATGTTTGCAACCAAGCGAGCTGTGAATGTTATTTCTATCTCGATTTCTATGCATTTTTTGTGGACGGAATAATTTATAATAATCTTTTATGTACAGAAGGCAGAAAAACACTTACGTATGTCTGGTTTCAAATAAATATGGATTTTTCTTATAATTCTTGATTTTTAATTTTTCATTTCAAATGAGATATAAAAATTATTACAAGTGCAAGTACAAATTTGATATATATATATATATATATTTTTTGTAAAATATGGACAGATTTCTATACATCTTTAGGACATGTTAAGAGCAATTTTCATTGAACCAATAAAAAAATGATGCCAGTTTAATAAATATAGTTTGCATGGGACAATGTAAAAAGTTTCTCACGGTTTCACGCAGGAATTTCAAACGTTTTACTTTTAAGTTCTTCGATTTCGCTGACTCAAAATAGCATTAAATAACATCCTGACTTTGAAGTCACATATTAATTAAGCATTCCGTGAAAAATGAATAAATGCATATCTTCATTTGCTGGGGTCAAGCAGGTGCGTGCGTAAATCTTTCATAGCTACTTCGAAGAACAATGTCTTTTCGAAAACGGAAATCGTAGAAATAAATTTAAAAATAGGAAAAGGTGTCGAAGATACAAAGTCTATAGGTCTAGCAATATTATCAAATATACATTGTCATTTACACATTTTTATACACACAAAATTTAGACGAAAGATTTCAAAGACTATTTAATAAAAAGTGCATATGATCAAAAAATTTATATATAAAAGAAAACTTAATTGTATTGATCTTATTAATCGCTGAAAAGGGAATGATTTGCTCTGTTTTAAATTAATGCTTTTCATTGTTCGCTGCGCAACCTGATTAGGCACTTATCAGAGGGGCCCGGTCGATACTACACATATCAGATCTACACATTGTATGAACTTTGCTTCGAGTCTAGACTCACGCAAAAAATACACGCAAAAACCATGCACATTTAACTCTACACACTAACCTCGACGATTGGAAAGCTTGAACATTTAAGTCTGCACAAATAAACTCTTCACGTTAAACTCTGCACATTAAACTCTACACGAAGAAACTCTGCACATTGAACTCTACACTTTTAAATCTACACGCTTTTATATCTACACATTTAACCCTGCACGTTTAAGGCTGAAGGTTAATATCAGTGTGTGGCTAAACATCTTTTGTAGTTAGAATTGTGTTGAAATACTTGGAGAATCAGAATTTTTGTAAGTGGTAAATAAAAGCCTTAGGGCGCCAAGTACTTAAAACGTATCTGCATCAAGGATTCAGAAATATATCACAGTTGAAAAAGCCCAAGGTGTACTTCCCAAAGCTCTGACGATATCAAACCCAGAATTCAGGTGATAAAAACACATCCTTTTCGGGGTAGTCTGATTTTAGGGGTTTTCTAATACACTTTGGCCTGCAAAACTTTAAACTCGCATTGAAATTTTTTCATTTGGATTGCTTTTTAAAATATTAATTTTGAAAAATCAATTTCGAAGATAGCTTTACTCTGAGAAATATTTCTCAAGCTAGAAAAGATAAATCTAGTTGCAAAAGGTAACAATGTAAACATCATGGAATATGCAACGAATATTAGTGCTATTTTTCCTGATCAATTTAGTAATTGATGTACAGTGAACCTAAATATTTTTTAAACCGTCGTGGTTTGGAAAAATATAGCGTCACTGAACGTATAATTTTTTTTTATATTTACTTTGTACGCTAGTGTAGTATGCCTATAACATATGACATATTAAGTATGTAAACCTGGTTTCTTCTTTACTTCACTATGCACATACTAGGTTGCAATTAAGTGCATGAACGGGGACATACAGCTTTAATTTGTATTCGAACTACTAAAAATACAGTAAATGTATATGTGAAAAATTTCAAAAATCAATGATCGCACCGCAGAATTCTAACATGAAGACTGAGCGCCTAACCGCCTCAGCCACTATTAGTGTATAAGTCGCATTTATGGATACCATTCCTGATTAATCTTTGGCTGCATAAAACAGTATTTAAGTGGTGCATTGACAGGAAAATAAAAAGGGGATTTTTTGCAGACAATTTGCACGTAAACTTATAATTCATAATCAAACTTATTATTATTTATAAATTATTATTTATAATAAACTGATGAAAATAATATTTTCCATAAGGTTATCGCGTATACTTCAATGTGCAGAGTTCCGTGTGTACAGTTTTAACATGTAGACTTATCAGATAACGAAATTACATTTCAAAAAAATTAATGTGCAGAGTTATTATGTGTGAACTCTACTGTGTAGACTTTAATGTGTAGACTTTTTCGACTTACTATTTAATGTGTAGAAATTTAACGTGGTGAATTAAGCGTGTTGACTTGAATGTGTGCACTAAAATGAGGAGACTTTCACGTGGTGAGATGAATGTGTAGACTTCATGTGTAGACTCATGTGGTGAATTAAATGTGTAGAGTTGAACACCTTAATTTAATGTCTACACGCAATGTGTAGAGTTGTGCAATGTGTAGATCCGATATGTGTAGTATCGATATCCAGCCTTATCAGAATATGACTTTCATCTAGTGCTGAAAATGTCATAAAGTAGTGACTTTTTTCTTATAAATAAGTACATTTTTTGTATAAATTTACTGTTCCTAGATAACATAATGTTTTTTACAAGGAAGCCTTTTTTCTCGAATTTGTAACTCTCATTCGTAAGGCCGCAAAGTATAAGAAACAACGATTTATGAAAAAAATATAATGATCGCAGTCTTAAACGATTATGTAATATATTATTTTATCATTATAACAAGGTATATTTAACAAAAATAAGTATGGCGAGTTTTAAAGTCGTGCGGATGACGTTGCTCTTTCAGGAACGTCTTTTATGTCTTCTTGATCCTTCATTTTTTTCCTGAGGGCTCTACCCCGAATATTAAGCATTGTCCTTGCTACTAACCATATAGCACCTTTTTCGCAAATACACTGCAACGCATGTACAAATCCTACAATAAGAGAATGCGGAGGGTATCCTGTTGTTCGCGATTCGATGCCAATTGTTTTTAATTGTGCTTCGACAAATTTCTCTGGTGTTGGAGCCATCCACGTAGCTCTCCTGGAAAAAAATGTTTATAATTTTAATTGTCCTTTTCAATTACGCAATTCAGTTCAATTTTTAAATTATTAAATAAAAATTTAACATTGATTGAGAGACATTGACTCATTCCTACATTTAGTTTTATCTTTCACGAAATGTTTCACGCAGAAAAAATTTGTCGTGATATTTTTATGTAACGATAAAAAAAATGTGAATAAAAGAAAAAAACATTTTTTAATCCTGACACGTAATTGAAAAAAAAATGTTCAAGTTATCAATTTTGCTATTCAGATTTAAAAAATATAATTTACAGTTTGAAATTCTTCAATTTTTAAATTATCACAATGACAGTGAGTTTATTTTTTATACATAAATCTCATAAAAGTTTCTTAACAAAATCTATCCTTAAACAACCTTAAATATTGGAATTGATACTACATAAGTACTTAACTAATTATGAGTTATTTATATCATCTTTCAAATTTCTCTGATTCCAATTCAATATTTTTATTTGTTCAAAGTTAAATTCTGAAAAAGTTTAATTTCTTGGACACTTATTGAAACTCTTCAGTTTGGAAAGTTTCATTTTGAAAACATATTCTTTTAAGTCTCTTAATTTTTAAATGCTTAATCCGGATCGTTAGAAACGACCTCACGCGTTTATCAGGGACCACCTATTTAATTCATATTACAAATTTGAGCGGCGGGGGTGGGGGGTATGTTTGTTAATATTGGGTAGGGAGAGGGGAAGTTCAAGTAACATTACAAAGCTAGATAACATTTACTACGTTTCCTGATGAAAAATAAGAACAAAGGTTGCAAGTTTTGCGAAAGATGAGTTGCCTACAACGGTATACAGTTTAATAATATCGTAATAAGTTTCAAAATCACTTGTATATTTCAGACTTCACATTCTTTCCCCTATTTCCCTCTGTATCCCTTTTTTCAACTATTCTTCTTCTTTTTTCCCATCTTTAAAAAAAATCCACTTTTTTCGCTTAAATGCGAACCAAATTAATAGAACCTATTTTTAAAAATCCAACGATTTTTGGTTGCGAAGTCTACTATTATACTTTTGTTGTTCTTTTTTTTATTGAAGATTTATCTGTTTAGTCGAAAATTGAACTACTTCATATTTTAAAAAAAAGTAATCTTTTACGTTCAAAAATTCAATTTGGGTTGAATGTTGAACTTTTTTGTTAAAAATTCATGTTTTGAAATATTCATATTCTTAGTTGAAAATTCATCTTGTTTAAAAATTCGTTTTTTTTGTTGTTGAAAAAAAATTTTAATTTAAAATTTAACAATTCCATTTTTGGTTCAAAAAAAAATTGTCATCACAAATTTGTTTTAGTACAAAATTTAACCACAGTAGCACCTTTTAACTCCGAAAGGCTCGGGGCTCTGAACCGATTTACAAAAGTTCGACGCAGGCATAAACCATAAATCGGGTATACGAGGCGTTGTTGTACCTATACACTGCGGGCGTCTGCACCGAAGAAAAAGACGATTTGATGCAGCACCGAAAAGCAGTACGACACTGAAAAGGCATCGGCCACAGAGTCGCTGATATCCCAAGTGTGACTGTGTGCACGCCCAGAAAATTTATTTTTTTATGGTAGAAACAGCCATATTTCTTTGTCGAAAATAAACTCTTTTTTTGAAAATTCAACTGTCTTCTAAAACATTCCTATTTTTGGCTTGAAAATGTGACTGTTTTTGGTTAAATATAAATCTTCTTTGTTTAAAAATTAAACCATTTAGTAGAAAATGGATCTTTGAAGGTTGTCAAATTAATTATTTTCATAAAATTATCTTTTTTGTCGAAAGTTCAACTGTTTTCTTAAAAAATGGGCCCTTTGGCTTAATGATTTAACTATTTGATTATAATCTCAACTATTGAAAAATTTGCTTGTTGGCGTCGAAAATTTATCACTTTTCGTAACAAACCTTTTTTCAAAATTCACGAGAAGGGCGGGGGTTCAATTATTGCCCGAAATTGTTAACATGGTTTATGAACGGTCTCTCATGTAAACAACATATGTATATATCAAATTGGGCCAATTTTACCGAAACCCAATTACCATAAGGAAAGTAATATATATTTAGAACCTGACGGTTAACAAGAAACTTGAATCATGATTTCAATAGCATAAACATAATCAAGTGCAAATAAAATCATAAATTACTTATAAAACTCAAAATATTGAAGAGAACATAAAATGCAAAAATAGAATTTCTTACTTTATTTTGGACATTTTAGTAGCCACTGGACCAGGTAGAACACATTGAACGGTAACTCCCCTGGGGGCAGCTTCAGCCGCAAGATCAGCACTTAATTTGTCAACATAAGCTTTGCTGGCTGCATAAACTGCTAGATAAGGGCTAGGAATAGCAGCTGCAGTTGAACTAATATTGATAACAATTCCTTTTCTTCGTTCCATCATTCCTGGAAGAACGGCCCTCGCGACTCCCGTTACACCTGCGACATTCAGTTGCAAAATCTTCGCCAAGGTCTCTTCCGGAACGTGAGTAAATAGTTCCGGATGATCATAACTTCTACCAGCATTATTGACTAAAACGCCGACCTGAAGTAGATAAATTAAGAAAAATATCAGAAAATAATAATCAAAGAATAATTCTGAGATAATATCCATTAGAGGAACTGTGGTATAATGAAAGTTTCGATTATCCCGCTTGATTACTTTCAAGAAGTGATATAACACTTTCTACTCGTTTAAAATGCGGAATTAAGGATACTTCATTCCTACTGAACCAAACGCACACAAAAGTGAAAATCCTCCAGTTGAGACTGTAACCACCCAGTTTGTGGAGGGAGTAATTATTGAGGGTCATCGTACTTTTATATAAGAGTCTCGTAAATATTATCCATGCCTTGGTGAATTGTTTGCAAAAAATCCTACATTTAAATATACGCATATATTTATAAAATATTACCGCTTTTTGAATATTCTATTGGAACTTCAATTTCTTCATTGTAGCAAAGGTTAACTTTTTTCAAAATTAAAAAACGGCAATTTTTTATTTGGCATTTTTCTAAATAATTAAAATAATAAGCCTCTTCATTTTGATTCTGATAGAGGAATTTTTTATTATTTCGAAATGCGCGAAAAAGTATCCAAAAATAAAAATTAACAAATAATAATGGTAATAAATAATATAATTAATAAATATAATTAATAAATAATAATAATAATAAAGCATCTTTTTCTTTTAAAAATATGTACACACTATGGTAAAAGTTCGAAACAAAAAATTGTTCCTTTTCAAGAGTTATACAAAAAGATCCTGTTTCATTTTTCAATATTTTGCCCCATAATCATAAATCATAAATAAATCATAAAATCATAAAAAATTTAAAAGACCTTTCTCAAGTCATAGAATTATTTATCACTCAAACATGTTGTTTTTCAAAGGGAATAAGACAAGTTGTACATTTTCTTGAAATAAATGTCACAATAATCCAGTACAATAACTCAATTTAATTGTTAAGAAAGCATGAAAAGTGTGATATTTCTTATCTAATATAGATATTTACCGTTTTCTTTATGATTTTGAAATCATTTCTTGTCCTGTTTGAAAATCCCTTGGAAAATTTCAAAGAAGTTCAAAATTTACTAAACGGCGTCTGTTTTTCTGAAAATACTCCAAGTCAATTTACTCAAAAACCCCACCGTGAACGATACTCTCCATATACTTACTTTATTATTCTTCCACCAACACGTTGTTAAAGCTCTTAAATTAACTCTATTTTGATTTTTCATCATACCATAAAATTGTATTGTAGAGAAAAAATTCTCTTTTCTCTCGAAGACTTAAACAGGATAAACTATAATGAAATATACTGTTTGCATTGAGAGAAAATCTAGAACAAAATGAAAAGAAAAACGGTGGGGTTTTTGAGTAAATTGACTTTAAATATTTTTATAAAACAGCCGCCATTTTGACCATTTAAACTCTTTTGAAATTCTCCACGAATTTTAAAAGAGGAGAAGAAATTATATCAAGATCAGGAAGAAAAAGATGAATACTTAAATTAGATAATAGAATATAAGACTTTTAACTGAAAATGGATCATTTTTTGATAATCAGCTTTTTTAATTTAGAAAATTAAAATACTCAACTTTGTCAAACAAATTTTTAAGCAAATTTTTAAGCTATGTGTCATCGGATTCCCTTTGAAATTTATTTGGACAAAAAATTTCAGCACATTATTCAGAAACTTTTTTACATCACAAAGAATATACGTATATAAGTTTCATGCTTTTTTAACAATTAGAACCCAATTTAGTTGTAAGCTGCTATTACATATATGTGGGGAGATTTAATGCATTGTAATCAATTATGTTGCAAGAAGATGCACATTTTATTTATAAATGAAATTTATCGAATTTACATGATATTTCTATTTTATAAATTTTGTTAAAATACAAAGTTAATTAAGTATTGTGTTAATCAGAAAGTTAAGATATGTGAAAAAACTGAAAATTCATATTAATTGTGGATTGCAAATGGTATGAATTATAAAATCATAATAAATTATATAATAAAGCATAGTTCTGTATGTATTATATAAAAATGGTTTTACTTCATTTTTCAAATGTTTTCGTGATGGATTAATTATATACGGAAAGTTTTCAAACGCCGCTAGTTATGTATAAAAGTTTCCATGCTTCAGAAATATGTTCACATTTTTGTTGCTCTTTATACTTAAATTTTGGAAAGTTTGTAGGTTTCTTAACCACAAAACGTTTTTATATATAAACATTATGAAGTTCCAAAATTAAAGAAATTTTTCTAATTTAAAATTATGAATTTTAGAAAAATATTCTACAGTAGAAGTTCAACTTTATATAAATTCTTTTATATCAGTCTTCAAGCTGAGTTACATTACTCTTCGAATACTGGAAAAATATTCATGCTATATATTGAGATAGAAAATTTGGTTCCAGACAAGTTTTACATAAAATTGCTACCTCAAAGAACACAAAAATATACAAAAAATGTCTTTAGATTTTAAAAAATCTATAGAGAAGCTACACAAAAATAAACAAAAAATTTGAATATTTCAAGTAGTTTAATACTGACAATTTAAAAAAGAATTCTGAACAAGAATCATGTTAAATAAATTGCATGTGGCTTGCAATATTGAAAACGTGAATGCAATTTTGTATTGTAAACGCACTGGAAAACACTTAGAATATTTAAAACTGTATAAAATCATAAATATTTTTAAAATACCTCAAGTTCCTCAATGACCTTTCCAATTTTGTTATAAACTGCCTGACCTTCAGTCAAGTCAGCTTCGATGATTCGAGTTTCAACCCCGTACGTTTGTTTGATTTCAGAAGCAGCTTCTTCTAACCTTTCGATTGATCTTGAGACAAGTACGACATCAAGTCCCTTATCAGCGAAAGCTTTTGCATAAGCTTTTCCGAGCCCATCAGTGGCTCCAGTTACCACCGCCCATCTTCCTTGGGAAGCCACGTCAATTCCCATTCCAAGACCTGGTGCAATTAATTTTCTCCATGCTACAACACTTATTCTTATCACAATCCGCATTCCTACCGCGGCTATGACTACTAGGGCGATTTTCTCCCAACATGTCAACTCCATGATCCTAGAATCGTTTAAAAACATCCTTCGTTAATTTTACAACTCACGGTTTCTTTTTTTTAAATTTGTATTGTAACTACTTCCTGTCAAGGAAGTGCTACATTTAAATTTCTAGGAGCTTTCGAGTTACAATTTTTCCGCTGTAGTCGATTATAGAGTTCAGGCACGACTGCAGTACCTGCCGAAGTTTTAACACATGAGCCATGGAGTGTCTGATAGTCTTATCAGCAAGTCATTATTCGTGGCACGACCTTTAGCTTCAAATTTTACAGCTCGTCAGCATTTTACTCATTAGCATGGTCAGTAAGTTATTTTGTACTCGGATTGCACGTGAAGGTAAAACATTGGAGTTCGGAAATTATAATTTAATAAAAGAGCAATTAATTTTTTCGTTATATGGTGACAAGAATTATATTTTCAACTTAGAACTTTTTTAAATCTTTATTTTTATTAGTGGACAAAATTATTACAATAAGTATTAAGGTATATTCCTTATAACCTGTCACGGTGAGCCTCTATCTTTTTCAACGTAAAACTTCTTGCACTCGACTTTTCTCTACAGTATACTTTTTTCTTATGATTTTGAAGTAGTTCATACTCAAAAATAAAATAATGTATCGAACCCTTTTTTGGAATAGGTAAAATTCGAATTTAAGAAATTTTTTGTTTACAGCTATATACATATTTCAATATTTTCGAGTTGCATATATTGTTATTTATAATATTGTCAGATTGTATCGTAACATCGAAGTGTGAGCATACAAATTTAATTATGTCTCGTACTTTTACTTAGTGGATAAAAAATGAAAGCAGTACCTCAAATCAAAGTGCGTTCGATGTGGCACAATGATTGTCGTTTAAAATTGTGCTTGTTGTGTAAAGAGAAAAAAAAGTAATGTAATTTAAGCATGTAATTTATGACAGCAACGATAAACGATTGAAGAAAGCACTATGTGCGAATTGCAAAAAAAGATTTATGCAAATAAAAGTTCTGATAATAACTCTATTGTGATGCCTGCTGATTATTCTAATTTTAAGCTATCTAATAATACTCGATCAAATTTTGGAAAGCCGTTTTCTTGTGAATGATGTATTATAGTGAAAGATCAAAGTAAATATAACTTTTTAAGAACCTCTGCTACAATCATTAAAAAAATCAAAGAAAAAAATCTGCAAATAACAAATGTTGGAAATGTTTATCAATTATCGGAAAAGGTAAACGTCATAATTGTACAAAAAAGGAATTAATGCAAAACTTGAATTCATCATAATATCATAAAGTGAAAGAACACTTGGTGTGTAATGTAATTACAGAAAAATCTACCGATCAAACGCGTCAAAATAATGATTCGATATCGTTATTAAGAGAACAAGGTAGACTAATGGCTGTTAGTGTTTCACGAAAAAAAAAGATGCTGAACAATGTGTCATATCCGATGAAAATTTATTGAAAATTATTACTAATTTTGGTTTGTCAACTAACACAACTTTAGGAATCGCTAAATCACTTCGAATTGCAACAAAAAAAGAAAAATATTTGAACCTAATCTAAAAGACAAAATTAAAGCTTTAAATCATTCACTTAAGTCCCATTTTGATGTATCAAGATGCCAGTTAATTAGTTCTAAAACGTAAAACACGCCAAAAGAAAAATATTTTGCATTTTGTAAAAATATTCAAAAACTAATCGATGATGTTAAGGAATCTCGTGAAGTAGACGAAGAGTACATTCAAATTGGTGCAGATGACATCTATTCAATCGTTGGACAATGAGTTGGTGCTTCCAAGCAAAACCAAACGGCAAAGTTATAATGAAAGAGTAATTGCCAAGAATTTCAAAGATTCTGATATCAATAAATTATCTTTGATATCTGTAACTCAATTTCCTGAAGAAAATCATGGTAATTTATCAGTTTTGTGGGACATACTAAATCTAAAGGATTTCGAAGGTAAAGTTTCAGCGGATCTAAAATTATTGAATATATTGATTGCTCTGATGTCTCACAGCTGATCGTACCCGTGCACTTGGTGTACCACTCATAAAGATTTCTTAAACGCTATAGGCGTGTTGAAAACAATTTAAAGTTGTATTGAAAATTTTAAAGCTTGGAAAGCAAACGAAGCTAAAAAAATAATATTGTAAAATTTTTTTAAATTGTTGCAATTTACCGATACTTTCATCAGACGAAGAAAAACAAATTACTGACTTGATTGCAGGGCCCGAGTTACATTTGTTGATCGGAGTTGTAAACACTTTAGTCAATAGTATGTACAAGAAATATAAACAAATTTTTGAAATGTGGGCTAAAAAGAGCAATGTTAGCCAAGAAATCTTATATGGAAGTGCTGGATTTAATGGAAATTCGTGTAAAACATTTAAACAAAGTGGATTTTTTACTTGAAATTTGCACAACAACCTGTAATTTTTCTTGTATGAAATTTCTTACATGTTTTGTTGCATTCAAAGAGGTTGTAGATTCGTGTTTTCAAATGATTTAAAATCAGATTAGTTTGACCAGATCGTTGTTTTTATAAAAAGTTATTTAGATTTAGAGATAAAAGTAACTCCGAAAGTTCACGCCGTTTTTTTTCATATTAAAAATTTTGGTGAGAACAAAAAGAGAGGATTGGGGTTCTACTCGGAGCAAGCTGTGGAATCAGCTCATGCAAACTTAAAAAAAATGTAGATTAAGTATAAAGTGAAAAAGACACATCCGAAGTATGCAGAAAATTTACTTAAAGCTGTTCGTGAATATAATAATAGACACATTTAATTTACAAACACTTAAAGTTTGAAATTCACAAATCTATCTATATACTTTTTTAAGCTCGTATCACATGGTTGTACCAGCTTATTTAGCAATTTTAATGGATTTTATGAATGAAAAAACGGCTCAAAGGATCATTTTAATTTCATGGAAAATTGATTATAGGCACCATTTACAACAACTTCCTACTTGTAACTTTGGCTTGTAAGCTAGCCGAAAACGAACGGAAACGACCTGAAGTGGTTGTTTAATCCCTTTATTAAAAAACATATAGTATACAAGTATACTCAAATGAAAAGTTTCAGAGAATGAAAATTTAAGTTTATGAATTATTAAGGGAAAAAAGGAGAAGAATAGTTATTTTAGCATTTTAGTATTTTAGTTAAAAAATATTTTGTCGTATGTTAAGGTGAATTTGAAGGTGAATTTTTTTATGAAATCAATGTTTCAGCCGTCGAATTGTTCACATGATAGTTTTACATCACGTCTGTGAACCTTTCACCATTCTTTTAAAAATTAAAGGATTTATTCCATTTTTAACGTTTTGAAATACTTATATCTAAACTTTTCTTAAACGTCAAAAGATAAGACCAATTCTGTACACTACATGACACAAAATGAGAGGGTGAGACTTTAAAATATAAAACAAACTGTATTTTTATTTGGACCACCCAAACGAGGAAGCAAAGTGTTCAAAAAATGAGCAAAACTTAATAAATTCATATTATTTTTCAGCGGTATTTTTGAATTGCTAATTTGGTGGCAAATATTCCACTTGATATACTAAAAAAATTATCAAAAAGTTATGACACACGTTACCCCTAAAGACTATAATTTCTTAGTCTTATATCTTTCATGCAATATTTTCAAAATGCTAATCCCAATTCATAAACAAAATCCAACAATTACGAATTCAAGAACCATGAAAAGTTAAAGGAATAGCACTATGATACATAATATCAGAAAACTATAAACACCATATTCATTTTTCAACTCCTGAACCACTTTATCAAAACTATAATCCACACACATATGCACTAAAAGATTTAACAATTCTTTCAAATGAAAACAATCAAAATAAAAAACAAATTTCCAACACATTTTCATTGAAAACGATCACCTTTCATTAATGCTTTCTCACTCTCCTACCTTGTACTGACAATCGTTGCAATTGCAACCCCAGAATTTGATGCCGGGGCCTGGATTGATTACCGAGTATACCAGAAGATTTTAATTAATTTAATTGTATCTGACCACTAATTTTCGATTAAATAAAAAATCTCTTTCCAGCCTCATTTGGGCTGGGAACACGACGGGCGTCGCGACGTCGAGATATCGCGGTCGGTCAAAAGCCCGCGGTCGATGCCAGGCATCTCGCCTTGCACTGCGCGCGCGCAATGTCAGGGCTGTGGAATCCCCTTCCTCCTTTCTTTCATCACGACACGCTCTTTCTTTGGCACACTTATTGCCGCTACCTGAGAGTGCGGATATCTCAAAACTAGGCTATCACTGATTTTTCCTCAGTTGCATTTCACTTTTTTTTTATTTTTAATTGAGGAGGGTGGCGCAGCTTGATTGCACGATTTCGAAATTATAATCAATGACATGATGGCACAGAAAAGATGCCAATTTAACTATTCGCAAACTTTCAAAAATTAAAATTCACGAAACTAAATATTCTAGCTATGCGTTTAGCGGCCACGTGAAAAAGAAACTCTGCTTCGGATACCTATTAGCAGATATCTATAATTTATAATAATAATTAACGAAAGAAAATAAGAACTGTTACACAGTCGAAAGTAATGCACACGGTAGAAAACAATAGTATTTAAGTCAATTCTGAGCGGAATTAATAGAAATAAAATAAAACAATATACATGTTTATTTTTTGAGAATTTAAAATAATTTCCGCATGAAGACGAAAATTATCGTACTTTTTTGGTACAGTTTTTGGTATTGAATGCTAACAAACGTAGCAACTTTTCAGTTCTTGACATTTTCTATTTTCAAGTATTTTGTATAACCGGCCCACCCTAAGGCCGAATTCAATTCAAGGTGAATTTGCCTAAATTACTGTTAATTCAAAATGAATGAACTACATTCAAAATAGTTTAATTTATTTAATTTAATTCCAAGTAATTCAAGAGAATTCTAAGGCATTTAAAGTAAATTTAAAAGAACAAAGGTAAATTTTTAGAAGTATGGAAGAATTTAATATGATTTCAAGTATATTCAAGTAAAGTAAATTTAATTATATATACAACAGGGTCATCCTTAAAGTTTGGCTTGCCTTATAGTTATATGTTTATAAACTTTGACTCCCAAAGAATTGAAATGTGAAATAAAAACTTAATTTTTCTTAATTCCATCATTTATAATAATATATAATAATTATAATAATAACCTTTACTGGAACTGTTAGAAAAAAATTGCATATAAAGAGGCCCGCCGCCCCCCTCCCCCCGGCCACGGTTTTCCTCTTAACGAGCCTGATAATAATTGATTAAAAAGTGACAAAATATCAATCTCATGGCTTGAAACACGTGATGTGACGTTACGTGCCTTAAAAGCCTGAGAAAATATATCTTGAGTTTGATAAAAACAATCTAAATAATTAATCATCAACATTTTTTGGCTAAAACGGTTTATTTTTAATATATATAATAATAACGTTAAACATTAGTCAATTAGGAGTTTTATGTCATAAAAAAAGCATATTTTATATTTTTATATTAAAAATAAAAATATTTACTTAGCGCGGAAATGATCCATTTTTATGGAAAAAATCTGAATCTCCTATCTTATTTGCCAACATTTGAAGGCGGGCTAGCGCTACGTCACGTCAAGATGGCGGAATAAGCGCGACAGAAATAGAAATTGGAAATGTGTATTTTTTTTATTTTTCAAATATTATTTCAAAAAATGTTTTTTACACTATACTATTATCAATAATCATTTTAAAATATATACTTTAATGTGAAAAAATAAAAAAATAGTGGATGACCATATTTGACGAAATTGAATAGAATTTTGAGAAAATGTACTGGATTCAATTATATTAAAATTGCAATTCAGTTGAATGAAATTCATTTAGTCTGAATGAATAGGAATAAAATTAAATTAACGCTGAATTCAATGCAAATGCAAGTTCTTTGAATTAAATTTAAGGGATTTCAAATTTATTCATAAATGATACAAGATAATTCTATTTAATGATAAGTGAATTCACTGAAAGTAAAAAAATAATTCCAAAAACTCATAAGAATTCAACCAAATGGCTTTTAAAAATAATAATAACTCTATTTTAATTTTTAGTAATGAGTGACATAAATAAGGTAATTAAAAAATCATTTAACATCATGAAGACTCTAATCACTATTTCAAATCAAAATTGTGTACAGAAATAAATTTTCAACATATTTTAAAGCAAAGCTTAAGGTTGAAGGTGAAAAACGAATCTCTATTGAAGAATGAGAAAAACTTGATACACAATTCATAAACAAGTCTTGCGTATAAATGATATTAACCAAATAAATTGTGTTATAATCAGTTCAAAAAAAAAAACCGGAAAATTATATTTTCCTCTTCTGTAGTT
Organism: Druon quercuslanigerum; assembly: GCA_010014905.2. Lineage (NCBI taxonomy): Eukaryota > Metazoa > Arthropoda > Insecta > Hymenoptera > Cynipidae > Druon > Druon quercuslanigerum. The sequence goes on from JAAAKG020135171.1 coordinate 22,652, forward strand.
GTGTTTTTAAATATAACTGCACAATATGCTAAAAAGATTATGGTTTCAAGGTGAAAAATCGATATTATATAAATTAACGAGAAAAACTTGATACACAATTTATGCGCAAAAAAAACCTTACTTAATAATCAATATTCTTTTCCGTTTATCTTAATTTTCATTTTCTACGCACGTAACCAGACAAATGTGTAAATCAGTTCATTAAAACCGGAAAACTATCTTTTTGCTCTTTTGACGTTGTGAATCGCATAACAAGATCAATTAACAATATGCGAAGATTATTCAATACCGCCGTTCGAGAAAATAACCTGACAGAATAAATTTTTGTAAAAATTGAATATATTTGTAGCTGAAAACACTTTTTTTATTATTATTGATACCCAAAGTTCTTTATATTTGAATTATTTTATTAATGCACAAAAACAGTCAATAAAACTGTATAAAAATTTTTATTTAAAAAGAAATTTTTAATTAATGAATCAGCATAAAATTATTTTTTATCTTTAAAGAATTCGCTCTCCGTTTCACTTTCGGCAACAAAAACGAAATTGTGCTAAGGTGGCTGCTGATATATTGAATCATACGTCGTTAACTTATTGTAGAGTCACGAAACTCTAAATGACCAAAATGATAATCTAACGTCTTCTTCCAGTTTTCAAATACATATTTAATTTTCTTTATCAGTGAGCATTTTTTGTGTTAACCAGATATAGCGCCAAGGGGCAATATCGTGAAACGCAATAGTACCGTTGCTCATTAAGTTGCATGGGAAGATTCCAGTTAAGTTAACCGACTTCGGCTGCCATCAGTAGGTCAATAGATTCTGGGATGTCTCATCAGCTCTCAGGAATCCTCTCACTTTTTGAAATGTGCCGTTTGCAGTCTAAAATCACTATAGCGACTAAATAGCTTCATTTCTTCTTCATTTTAAAATGTACATACACTTTTAATTTTTTAACATTACCAAGATCTTTAATATCTTTAGCATTATATAACATAGCATTCTTATTATTTTATAGGAATTGCTGCCAATAATTAATTTTTTCAGCTGTGAAAATTTGCTACTCTAATGGTTAATTGGACTGCTCAAAAATTACGACACAAAAAAATGTTGGGGGGGGGGGGCAGAATGTGACATCGCATATGGGAAATCAATATGTGAATAAACATTTTTTTAATGCTTGATGGAAATGATAATTAGTGATTTTACAAGTAAATCATCTAAATACAGGCTTCACACTCTCCTTATTCTGACTTTTTTACTTAAATGCGAAATAAATTAATGGGACCCAATAACAAAATCCATCTATTTTTTGTTGAAAGCTAATTATTTTTTATTAAAATGACTATTATTATATTTTTAGTGCAGAATTCGTATATTTTGGTTTAAAATTCTACTATTCGATTGAAAATGTAACTATTTTGTTGAAAATTCGTTTTTTGGCTGAAAAATTAATTTTTTTTTTAACAAAAAATATCATATCAGGAATAACACACACAGAGGGAGCGGATAGAGAGAGAGAGAGAGAGGAGCTGCACGATAATAATTGCTAAGTTTTTGCATGTCATGTTTATTTTATTCTTTTTTCTTTAAGGGAAAAACATATTTTTAATTTAATTTCTGGCTCTGAGGAGGACCCCTGTTCGTGGTCGAAACGTTTGCCATCGTTGTTTTAACTTATATATATAATGCACGACTTTTAATTACAAATATCCTTACGACCCGAATGCCAATATAAAAAAAATTTCAAAATAAAAAAAATAAAAATAAAAGAATTCACAATCACCAAATGACAGTTGTCAATGCTTGGACCTTTCATTTTGAAAAATTTGCGCAATATTGTGGAGTACATAGAAGGCCCGAGCGTGTGGCCCGAGATGAATGCATTATCGAGCACGAAGCGCGAGAATCAACAGTCGCGCGCCCTAGGCACGCTCAAGCTTGCAAACGAAGCAAACCGCGCGCTATGAGAATGTGCCCGTCTGGCGGGCCGGTTTTTTTTGTTTAATTATAATTTATTTAAATTAAAAAGTTCACTGTTCAATTATTAGTAGAAAATTGTTTGCGATGAGTTTAAAATTCAACAATTCGGCTGAAGATTTAAATCTAAGAAGTAAGATCATGATTTCTGATCGAAAATTAAACTTCTTCATTGAACATTCAATTACTTGATTAAGGCTTAAATTAATTTGTTAACAAATAATTGTCTAAATTAAAGATCCATCCATATATTGGAAAATTAAACTGTTTTTCACTAAAATCATCTTTTTCGCTTTAAAATTCAACTCATGTGTTGAAAATTCGTCATTTTCGGTTGGTAATTCAGTTATTTTTATGGAAAATTTAACCATTTGATTGAAAATGAACTTTTTGGATAAAAATTCAACTGTCATTTTGATAACTTGTCTTCTATGTTTTTTTGGTGAGACTCGTTGAGAATCCATCTATTTGGTTAAATTCGACTGTTTCTTATTTAAAATTAAAATCTTCTCTTGTTTGAAATAACAACTATTATATTTCTCGGTGGTAGTTAACCTTTTTGATTAAAATTTCAACTTTTTGGTAAGACATTAGACTTTTTTTTGTAAAAGAACTTTTGTTGTTGACAATTTATCATTTTTGTTAAAAATTCAACTGTTTTGTTGAAAATTGTATGCCTCCGCAAAAGTTCAAATACTTTGCGAAAATGAAATTAATTTGTTTGGAAGTTTACTGTTTTATTTTAAAAAATCTTTCTTAGTTGAAAATGAACTTCTTTGTTGAAAATTCAACTTTTCTGATAAAAAAAATCAACTGTATTCTAAAAATGTCGTCTTTTTGTCTTGCAAATTTCACTATGTTCTTTAAGATTAAAGTTCAACATTTTTTGTTTGAAAATTCAATATGATGCCATAAAAATGGTTTTATTCAAAATAATTTATTCCCCTAATTACGTGAAAAGCTTCCCTATTTCCCTGATTTAAGAGCATTCTGAGCTGTGAAGTATGTAAAAATAATTTGTTTATATGTTTTGTGATTCAGTTTAATCTTAAAAGGAGAGGGGGTCCTATTTGTGACGTCAGCCTGGGTAGTCAAGCTTTTTTTGATGATTTGTGATAAAGAAGGAGAGAGGTGGAAATAGTATTGAAAATAGCTTGACGTAGTTTTTGTACGGCGCCATGAATATTTAAAATAGTACAATTATTTTCTATCCGCCAATACAGAAATTGTTTCATTTCGAAACTGAATACATTTAAAATATTTCTAATTAAAATTTCATTTTTGAATAGCTAATTTTTAGAAATGTTAAAATTCGTATGTTTCGAATCAAAAAATGTTAATAACTTCATTTTGCCTTTTGTAAAATTTGAGAAATCTTCATTTCGATACTTTACAATTTGAATTATTTCACATGATAATTCTTCAAAATATAATGTTGCTTTCCATTATCCGATACTGAATTCCGTTCTTTAAACTACTCATGGATTCTTTATATTCCTTTTAATTTCCTTATTGAATTGTCTTGAGTTTTTCTGCTTTTTTCTTAATTATTTCAAAATCTGTAACTTGACTTTAGATAAGTTTATCTCTACATTTCAAATGATTTCCCCTTAAATCTGATTCAGATCAAGATGTTTAATTTAAAACCATAAAGTCAGAATCTGATTAAATTATTTATTATTATATTATTTAAAATATAGTTAAATTCACTTGAATTCTTCTAAATTGCATGCAATTCTGGTAGATTCACTTCAAGTCTACTGAAATAAATTTAATTTGTGTTAAAATTACAGTAGGGACTCTTAAGATCGTGAAGCTCGGAGCTCTGTACGAATTCGCTAACCAGGCCTTACTAATTTTGTTGATTATATAAAGAACATATATTAAGTTTCATGTTTTTTTAACCATTCGAACCTAATTTTGAAGTGAGAACTAAAACTGCCTTATGATGTCTTTTTAGATTTGTTGTAGAGTTACTTATCAAGTGAAAACATTACAGAAGGACAGAAGAAACTTCAAACCCCGAAATTCTTATAAAAGTGCTACAAAAATAGTATGTGATGTCCGTGTAAAATTATTTTGGCCTTTTTTTTGTCTCAAATTATTTTTGTCACCCCTAACCGTACATCTCGCCTTCAGCTTTGTCTTTGGCTTACTTTCGGCTTAAAGACCACAGAGTGGTCATACTAAAAACTATCCACTCGTCCGGTTGCCATAATACCACTCCTTCTCCCTCAATTAACCTTGCGAGAAAGACTTCACAAATATTTAACCTTGTCTGTGAACACTACTCGGTTTTATGAGAATTATAGTGCAATTAATGTTAATAAATAAGTTTGTACCTTGTTATGGTATCTACTGACATGAGAATAGTTTGCATAAAGAACCTGTGTATCATCTTTTCTAGAATATCAATTTTGATAAACAGTCAGATTTTCATGTAAAAGCGAAAGTAGATAGCCCTAATAAAAATTCTATCAAAAAATGATTATTTTTGTTAGTAAATTACACGAATGAACATTATAATGAATTATATAATTAAACTTTTTTTTTATTTTCTTTCGTTGTAAGTACGGTATTTTTCCTTAGAGGTCATTTTTACCATCAACCTTTAATTTTATTTTTTGTTTTCATTTATTAGAATAACAGTTAAGTAGTTTTAGAATTAAACTGTAACCTATTTGTATGGATCAGATGATTCTCAAACAAATAAAGCACTACTACTACTACTGAAAACTATCTAACAATCATGTTAAAGATATATCCCTATTCGTTTATAAATTTTATACTAAAGTTAATGCAAAAAATAGGGTGAAACATTTGTTAAGGAAACAAATTTTGTATTCCAATGAACATATCGATAGGTTCTACGAAGAATAGGCTATCTTTTCGTTAATGTTAAGAATTAGGCTCTCCTCATTTACCTAAGATCTCAGAAGGAATAAATAACCCATTATTTCTCGGAACATTTCCTACAAATTGAAAACTTCAGTATTTTGTATTACAGTTTGTAATGTAACTTAGTCGCCTGTAACTTTCAAAACAAGAAAATTCAAAAGATTTTATTTATTTTAACACTTCTACGTGTTCACTAAATTTCATACAAAATGAAGTTAGTCTAATTCTTAGCGGTAACGAAAAGATAGTCTATTTTTCATAGAACCCATCGATATATAGTGATAAAAAAAAAATTTTACCTTCTTGCACCTCTTCGTTTGGTATCTTATTGTTTATAAAAATTGAAGTGCATGACATAGTGGATAAGGTCCGAAGTAGTTGACACAGGAACAAAATTAAAAGATTATTTATAACAAATTGTGTAAAACATAACTGTTAAAACATTTCCAAATTATTTAAACAATTTATTCAAGGTATCCATTCACAAATTAAGAATTAATAGTGATTTTTAGTTCTTAGGAGAGAATCGAATATAATACAATTAATGTGTGTTATTTTATGTCGTTATTTTATGTCTTTTTTTATCGCATTTGTTTTCAGTAATGATTGAATTTCAATTCAATTAAATCTTTGAATAACATGGTAAAGAAATAATGCAATATTGATATGCTATCTGCATAAGCTTTGCTTTATAACTTTATGATATGGCACTATATTAGTTAAATATTTCATATAATTCTTTTAATAATAAAAAATAAGCTGTTAAAGAATGTTTGCAGCCAGCCCTCCCTAAAAACATACAATCTTTGTTTCATTCAAATCAAACCACTTTTTGAATTTGGTATCCATATGAGGTCCGCCATTTTCTTTTGGATAATTTAAAAAGAAGGCTAGAAAGTAGCGACCCAAAAAACGTATAATAAAAAAATGTCATTAACTTCTAATCGTTTACATGTATTATAATTAGAAGAAAAATTTATTTATACATTCTTAAAACTTTATATGAGATTGGATTTGGTATTTTTTTCTTTATATACGGAGAAGAATTCAGTTGCAAAATTTGATATTATAATATTTAGTTTTATAATAAGACCATATCGAGCCAACCAAAAGTTTATCTTCCTAAAAATGATTCCACGTTCACATGTCGTGCTACGTTAAAAATTGTACAGCGTAATTGATAGCAAGACGTAACTGACTTCTTGTTTATTGAATGTCATTGTATAGTGTATATTACATTATAGTATACTGTGAATAATATTCGCACTCGATTGCGTCTTTGCAGTTTAGTTTTGGCGTTGAAGACCCCTCTCTTCAAAAATGGTAACTTCTAATTGGTCAATAAAATGTTTCCTTAAACTCCTGACCACTTTCTCTCTATTCCGTTACTCGATACTTTGAATGGGAGCAGCCAATATGGAAAGGTGTACCAGGTATACTGAACTTTATAGAAAGTAGTTTGTGAAACTCTCACCTCTGCTTATATATGTATATCCAGTCCCTTTTATTTATATTCAAAAAAACAACAGGTACATGCTTCTAGACTGTTTCCTTCCCATGCGATTTATAATTTAAAATGTCCACTAAACATTTAAAAAAAATTAAATTTCTGTTTTACATTACTTAAAGATGTTGGTAAATGTTGGTGAAATGAATTTGCAACTAAAAGTCACCGCAACCGCCCCCACCCCCACCACACGGCCCTAAGCACTACATTAAAACA
>JAAAKG020135172.1:0-13615 GCA_010014905.2 Druon quercuslanigerum
GGTACATAGAAAAATTTCCAGAGGTACCGGCTCAGGGATCGAACCCCGGACCTCTGAGGTGAAGTCCGAGCATCTAAGTAAATTATTGGCTGCTATTTTTTCGATAGGACACAGATTGACAGAAATTGGCGATAATTTTGCCAAACATCTCTATTTTTTTGCCCCCAAAAACTAAAGAATTAATCAGAGTTTTTTTTAAACACCCTTCTCCTTCCAATAAGTTTGCCACAATACATCTCCATTTCCAGAAAAATAAAATAACTTTGAAAAAGAACCCCTCAAAAAGTTTTTGAACAATTCAAATATTATAAACTGATAACAGAAATAATTTAGGCCATACCGCTAACCCTATGAAATTTCTACTGGAATGCAGGAAGGTACCTCTGCAATTGCTCACAGTAATATTTTAGGTCGCACCGATAGCCCTTATCAATGTTTCCTGAAAGACTAAAAGGATCCTCTGTCACTTGTCAGAAATGTATTTGGTCCCTCTAACAACGCTTCTCAATGTTTCTTAAATTGCGGGATGACGCGCGTGTGACTGGACGCAGAAATAGTTTAGAATACACGGATAATTCTTTTCAATGTTTCTTGGCTGGTGGTAGGTACCCCTGTCACTGGTTATAGAAATAGATTTCGTTACACCAATAACCCTTTCCAATTTCTCCTGAATAGCGGGATGGCGATCTTGCTCTTGTGACTAATCACAGGATTAGTTTAGGTCACATGAATAACCCTTACAATTTTTCCTAATTGGCGGGATGGCACCCCTGTGACTGGTCACAGAAATAGTTCAGATCACACCGATAACTCCTTTCAATGTTTCCTGAATGGCAGGATGGTATCCTTGTGACTGGTCACATGAATAGTTTAGGTTACAGAAATAGTTAAGGTCACACACCGAAAACCTTTTCCAATTTTAGCTGCATGGCGGGATGGTATCCCTGTACCCTTTCTAATGTTTTCTGATTGGCTCTTAGGCACCCTTTGATTGGTAACAGCAATGGCTTAGGATACACTAATAATCCTTTTTAATTTTTCTTGAATAGCGGTATGGCGCCCCTATCACTGTTCACTGAAATGGCTTAGGTCATACCGATAACCATGTTTCCTGTATGGCACCCCTGTGGCTGGTCACAAAAATAGTTTAGGGGACACCGATAACCCTTTCCAGTGGGACGCATGATGGCACCCTTGTGGCATGTCACATAAATGGTTTAAGTTACATTGATAATAATCCTTTCCAATGTTTATTGAAAGGTGGTATGGCACCCCTGTGGCTGGTCACAGAAATAGTTTATGTCAAAGAAATATTTTAGGCCACACCAATAACCCTTTCCAGTTTTTCCTGAATGGCGGGATAGCGATCCTGTGAGTGTTCATAGAAATAGTTTAGGTTAAATCGATAATGACACTTTCCAATGTTTCTTGGAAGGCTGTATGGCGCCCGTGTGATTAGTCAAAGAAATAATTTAGGTCACACTTATAATCCCTCCGAATGTTTTCTGAATGGCGAGATGGCACCCCTGTTAATGGTCATTTAAACGGTTTAGGTCAAAGAAATAGTTCACTTCACACCGATTACCCTTCCCAGTGTGTCATGGAAGGCTTTAGGTTACATCAATAATAACCCTTTACATTGTTTCTTGTAAGGCGGTGTGACACCCCTGCGAATGATAACAGAATCAGTTTTGGTCACACCAATAACCCTTTCCAATTTTTCCTGAATAGTGGGATGATGACCCTGTCACTGGTCACATAAATATTTTAGATCACAGAAATAGTTCAGGTCACACCGATTACCTTTCCCAATGTGTCCTGGAAGGCAGGTTGGCACTCCTTTGACTGGCCACAGAAATAGTTTAGGTCACACCATTAACCCTTTCTAATTTTTTTTTCTTGAATGATGGGATGGAGGACCTGTGACTGGCAACAGAAATAGTTTAGGTCACACCAATAATACTTTTGTCCTGCATGGCATGTTGGCGGCCCGGCGACTGGTCCAAGAAATAGTTTAGGTAACATTGATAACCCTTTCCAGTGTTTCTTTAATGGTAGAAAGCATCCCTGTGACTGGTTGCAGAATTAGTTTAGGTCCCACCAATAACCCTTTGAAATTTCTCCTTAATAGCAGGATGGTGTTCCTGTACTGGGCCACAGAAATAGTTTAGGTCACACCAATAACCCTTTCGTCCTTCATGGCAGATTGGCGGGCCGGCGAATGGTCAAAGAAATAGTTAGGTAACATTTATAACCCTTTCCAATGTTTCTTTAATGGTAGAAAGCATCCCTGTGACTGGTTACAGAATTAGTTTAAGTCCCACCAATAACCCTTTCCAATTTATCCTGAATAGCAGGATGGTGTTCCTGTACTTGAACACAGAAATAGTTTAGGTTAAACCAATAACCCTTAGGAATTTTTCCTGAATGGCGGGATGTCGCCCCTGAGAGTGGTCACACAAATAGATTAGTCATGGGGGCGAAAGGGATTAATCGAAATTATATAATTTTTGAAATTGTTATCCTTTTACCAATTTCGTTTTGTTTCTGTTAGCAACTGGTAAAAAATGTTTGTCGGTACCAGTAGAAAAAATTTCTGTTAGTACCAGTAGTGCATACGCAACATGTTATTCTTTCAAATGTTTTCAGCTTATTGGCTTTGGACTTATGGGACTTTTATCGTAACTCCTTTTGTGCCACAAATTATGGACATTGTTTCACCTCAAAACGTAACGAGGTCGAAGCGACAGCTGTTTGCGGTTGAATTTTACGTGGATTCGCAAAAGTACTTCTATCCGATTTTATTGCATGGACTTGTAGCTCTCTTTGTTTCTGTTATGAGTCAAGTAGCTGTTGATACCATGTATGCCGTTTACGTTCAGCATGCTTGCGGAATGTTTGCCACCTTAAGGTATACTTTTCGATTAAGTATTTCAAAATATAAAGAGATTATGGCTTACCTATATTAAATTTCCCAGAATACATTTTTTGTTTGAATTAAAGCAGGATTAACAAAAATTTCTTTCCTTTCTTGTTCCGATATCTTATATTTTTATTTACATGGTATCTCTAATTGTGTATCCTAATGTTGACGTAAATTATCAATAATGTTTAAACTATTATTTAGTATTTAATTCTCTAATATTTTTATCGTGCTCTTTTTCTACTTACTTCTTCTTCTATTTTCATTGATCCTATTTTTTTCTTCCCAATAATATAATTTTTCTGCTCTCTCTTATTGTTTCTCGTATTTATTCTCCGATTCAATTTTCTTTTAAAAGTATGTTTTTGTTAGGGACTTGTATGAAATTAAGGCTCATTTTTGGATATTTTCCAATTAGTTCATAAATTTAAGGGGTAACACTACTCTAGAGGCGAAAAGAGCAGCTTTTTGATAATTTTTTTTCAATAAAAAGGAAGGATACGAAAAAATAATATTTAGATGTATTAATAGTCTTGTATTGAACTATGTTACAAAAAAAAAGTTGCGTGAAAATAATTCAAAATGGCCTCTTGAATTGGAAGCGCTCCGCGGCACAAAAATATTGATTTTTGTAAAATTGGCAGCGAATCGAAAAAAATATTGAAATTTTCTTGAAAAAAGCCAAAATATAATGATTAAGGTGTAGTTAAAGTTTTAGAAGGGTCGGATGAAAAATATTCAAGATATGCTACGCGCCCGTTGAGAAAAACTAGTTTTGAGAAGAATCGATAAGTTTCAAAATCATTGAAGAAAAATTTTTTACCGTTAGTATGCAATGCCAGGACCATGAAGTTGCCCTTCCGAATTCAAATACTCTTTCTCGTCTTATTTTCTCAGTGATCTTATGCACGACCTCGCCTTCTTTGCTGCATCAGATAGACAGCGCTCATCGTGTTGAATGCCTTTGGCGTCGGCTTCACTCGGTCGGTATATGACCCGAAATTTCAAGGATAAAAAAATTGATTTTTTGAAATTTCTACAGTAATGTTATCCCTTAAGATAATGTGACTCAAAACTAAGATCAGTCTAAAAAAGTATCTAAAGATAATGTGGCTAAGAAGGCTATGAGGCTACGAAGGCTAATGTCAAAAATATGTATTATGTATTATTCAATCATATATTACGTGTACCAAACTTTAAAAATTGTGTTTTCGTAGCTGCTGTTTTTTTAGTAATTTTTCATAATAAGTATACTTTTTAGGTTAATTATATTGAATTTACAGAAAAAGTTGGAAAATATAAAAAATGCTCCTAAATTTCGTTTGAATTCCTGATTTTTATGTATCTGTTTATTTTTTTGCTGCTCCTTCTTTTTTGTTATATTTACCCCAGTTTAATGAAACTCAATTTGTTTTTACTTTAAATCCTATTGTTTTCATTTTTTACCTCATTTTTGTATCAGGCTTAAAATCGTTAAATCCCAATATGTCGAAGCTTTTTTTATAGTTGGATTATTGAATAGTGTGTAAAGGGCTGTCCCGGTATTTATATAATCAGTCACGGACGCATTTTTGTAATTCAATTAAGTAATTTGATACGAGCAGTGTACTTAATTTGACATAATCGGCAAAGTCTGGTTTTTTTACCCCATCATTCACAGGCTGGGTTGCAGTCAAGTGCATGATGGTGGGATTTACAGTTGAAGGTGGGGTCCAAACCACTAAAACCTCGATAAAGGTACATAAAAAATGTCCAAAGGTACCCGCTCATCATTGGAACCCAGGACCTCTATCGTGAAATCTGAGCGTTTAACCACTTTCTTTCAATTGTATTTTCATTTTATTTTTTCACCTTTTTTCCATTTTCAATATCTTCAGCAATAATTTGTCCTCCTTGTTATACACCTCATACTCTTTTAGTGTTTTTTCTTCTTTTTCGTTTTTCTTATCTCTTTACTTCTTTTTCTTTTTTTTATTTTCTCTTTTACATATTTTTATTTCTTTCTCTTCCAGTTCTTCTTCTGATTTTTATTCTCTCTTCTTAAAGTTCTCCTTCCTCATACAAGCAAAATGCATTTATTTAAAAAATATGGATTTTCATTGATATGATTTTTTTTTTATTGAAAATAATAAACACCTTCATTTTTTCTACTTTAAAATGATAAATAAAGGAGTCGACTCGAACGTTTAACTGCCAAAAAAGAATTGAAACTTGCCGGATGTTTGGTTGCATCGCACGATGGTACTTTTGACGATGTAGTTTTCTGCGTTAATAAACACGAATCATCCATAAAGTTAGTATCTGAATGAAATATTATTCAAGCAGTATTCGTTATTTTAAACCAGGGGAACCCAGTACGAGCTAGATGGAAAAACTTTTGAAGTCATAATATTGATAAAAATGATGAATAAGTATAGGGAAAGGATTACGTACAAAAAAAAGCTGGAACATTAATTTCAAAGAATGTAATGACATCATTAGGCATTTATCCTATATTTCATACTCTTTTAACACGTTGTTGAAGGACACTGCGTACAAATTCATTAAACAATAGTCTATAACTGGTATTTAAAATCAATTTTACAGTCTCATCAGAGAAGGTATTAGATTTCGGTAAAATTTGACACCCTTAATTTTTTTCAAATGTCCGGTTTTGAGACCCCTTGCATCCGAAAACAGGTTTTTACGAATGCGTGTTCTGTGTGTATGTATGTATGTCTGTCTGTCTTTCTTTCTGCTGTGAGCACGATTACTTGTAAATAAATTATTCTATTAGATTGGCCTTTGGTACACTCTTTCAGTGTCCTAAACTAAAGGTCAAGTTCGTTAGCCAGCCATTTTTGATCAAAAGTCAAAAAGTCAGCGCATTTGGAATATTTTTGAGACCGCTTTTTTCAAAATTTCAAAATTCTCTGTACGGATATTCATAGAATTCAAAAAGTCGAACAATTTATCTAATGGCTTTTTTCATCAAACCAAAAATTACCAGAGTTACAGCATTTACAAAATTTAGAAAAACACACGAAATAGTACATGTCGATACGTGTGTGAGAGGTGCTCATTTAGCGTACGAGACGTTTTTTGCACGAGCGAAGCGAGTGACAAAAGTCAAGTGTGCTAAAAATCACCTTTAACACAAGTATCGAACAGTATTTTATACCACGAAAGCCGAAAAATCATGTAAAAATTGAGATTTTGAGGATAGAGTGGTATAAATGAACATTATAAGCCAAAAAACGCATAGTATGAAAAAAGTGAAGAAAATAAAAATGTTGCATTTTGAGTGTCCTACAAGATTATCGTATCAAATTTGTGAATCTTCTTGAAAAACCGATATCTCAAATAGAAAATCCAAAAATTCGATTTTTCGGTCAAATTATTCAAAATACGGTAAAAGATGAGTAGAAATAATTGTGCATTTGAAAAAGATCTACTTTTATATCAATTAATTTTAGATAGGATATGTAGTTTTTGCTTTATTCTTGAAAAACATCATTAACAGTCAAAAAAATCTGCCCGCTGCGTGGAAACATTGTCATCACAACTTTTGTCTTTTCATTTCTTTGTCGTCTCCTGTGTGGGGTTTCAAAAAATTCATTTTGTTTTTGTTATTAATGCTATTTCTTACAATTAAACCCAAAAACATAACTATAAAAAATTGTTCATAACTGGTTTATACGAATGTGTCTGTATGTATTTATGTATGTATGTTTGTATGTACGTCCGTCAGTCTGTGTGCACGATACTTTTGAAAAAATTAATTTATTATTATTATTTAGTGTCCTAAACTAAAGGTCAAGTTCATTTGCTAGCCATTTGGATGAAAATTCAAAAAGTTAACGCATTGTTAATATTTTTAGGACCACTTTTTTAAAAATTTAAAAATTATCGGTACAGATATTCATAGTATTTGAAAAACGAACAATTAATCTTAATGAATTTTTTCACAAAACTCAAAAATACCAGAGTTATAGTATTTACAAAATTCCAAAATATATGGAAAATCCAAAAATTACATTTTTTCGTTCAACAAATTCACAATGTTTCAAAGTTTCTCATAGACATAAATGTGTGTTCAAGAAATATAAGACAGCAATTTAAGTCCTTAATAAATTATAATCTGTCAGTGGACAAAATTTTCATCGACATGTCAAAAGCACATTTACAAAATTTTTAATTTGAAAAATAGCAAGAAAATTTCAAAATGGCTCATTATCAATATTGTTTTGGATATTGCCATTTATAAAAAAATATTGCTATTAGTATTGGTTTCCCCTGTTATATTTTAGCATCTTAGAAATTACAAGTATAGTATATACTGCATAGGTTTTCCAATCTGATCGAATCTTCATACATGTCATCATTTTCTTTTGTGATAGTACTGACCATGTTGTTTATTACTATCGCCGGAGTTAAGGTAAATTGTATATACAAAAATATTCAAGTACTAAAAAAGTTCTAGCGTAAACCTAAACAAATTTTTTACTCATTTTTATAAATTTAGATTGTGGTGAAACTGCAAGAAATCGAATTTGTGATTCGCTTAGCTGCTGCCAATTTTGCACAAATGGTTACTCTGTTTTATAATAGTTGGCCTGGACAAAAATTGATTGATCATAGTTCATATATCGGCCATTCAGTGTGAGTAATTAACGCTTCTTTATTAATGTAGCTAATTCAAAAGTAAAAAAAAACTTAGAAGTATTTCTATGTATAGGTTACTGTAAATTAAAATTTTGAAAAGTAGATTAAAATGTGTTGAATTAACTTTTAGATATAATGGAGAATGGTACGATATTCCACTGAAATCGAGACGTCTATTAGGCCTGATGATACTTAGGAGCTCTGTACCTTGCAAAATAACGGCTGGGAAACTTTACGTCCTTTCATTTCAAACTTTCGCTGTGGTTAGTTCCATTAATTTTTAATAATAATTTTGTAATAGATATTTTTTAATTCTCAACACTTATTATCTAAAATTTAATTTAATTCATCAAGCTTTGAACTTTAAAAATGTTGCAGTTTATGAAAACGTCTCTCTCTTATTTTACTGTGCTTCTTCAACTCCGTTAATTGGGTGATTATCAACTACTTGTGTAATAAAAAATATGGATCGCGGAAATTTTATACGGGCAAGGATATTCGTTAGTATGTTAAATAGGTATTTATTCATCTCGAGATGAAATTGTGATCAGTAAGATGTCAGGTATTAAGGTATATATGTTTTTGTATGAGTATTACGTCTCTATGTTCATCGTATCTTTAATCTTCATGAATATTCCTAAGTGATGATATCGCAATTTTTTTAATTTGTGCATAAAGACTCTTTCTACTTTTCTAAAAAATCTCTTATGCATTTTACTAATTAAATCTGTTAACACATTAATTATATTTTTCATGGAATATTCTCTGCGTGATTCAAAGGACAAGCTTGGCCAATAGAGCTTTCGTATGGGCTTACATAAAATTTGCATTTGGCTCTTCCATCAATGCCAGTCTATAGGTTGGGGTTTTCATCGACTGCGTAAAATTCGAAAAACAGAGACGTTTAATTGCATTATGGTGTCGTCCCTCTGGGAGGTCTGGACGGGGTAAAAGTGAGCGACTGGGGACGATTATGGCGGGTTTTAAACCGGGGTGCAGTGGCGCACCAAATGCCTTAATTATTCATGAAGAGTTAGACGGTGTAACCCTCTTATTACTTCCCTATGTCTGAATTAGCGGCTGGAACGACGGCACGAAATTCGCTTGGCAGCGGTATCGCCGTCGAAAAGTGGCTCTGGAAAAATATCTCTCTCCGCGCTAGGCATGTTCTACGACCGGCAATAAATAAATTAGCGGGACTAATTGACAAATCGGTAATCTTGCGGTCGACTATACGTCCGAAATGCTAACGGATGGAGCAATAATGTCTGAGGAGAGAAACCGAAACATAAGACGACTAAATTCCTTTTACTTGTTATTGCAAGTACCTTACTTTTCTTGTATACTAAACACTTAGTTTGAAATATTTTTATGAGTGAAATTTCCTGTAGGAAAATTTGAAACGTTTAGTTTACAATCAAAAATTACTGATACAGAATGCTACAATAATTACTTTATTATCCCTAACTTGCTATGTACTTTAAATTTTATTTCTTTATTTTACGCATTTTTTAAAACTTTCTCTTATGCCTTATTTTAAGTTTCCTTAACTTCCATATTTCATTTACTTAAATTCTTTTCCCATATCACTTCTTGTTTACCATAATCTTTTCTATTTAGATTCAAAGCTTCCTCCTTACATTTTACCAACTCTCTCAATCCTTTTCATGATTTTAATTTTCTACTACTTTGACCTTCGATTTTTGTTGTCTACTTATCAATCTGTTTCAAAAACTGCCTCTGAATACAATTTTTTTTGAGAAAATGTATGCAAATACATTCCAAAATGTATACTATTTGCATGAGGTAGTGAAAGATGGTTAAAGGACATGGCCTTCTCTTTCTTTTCTTTTTCATTTTCCTTAACTTCTTTGCCTCTTCAACTTCTAGGTCCTTCACTCTGCTTTATCTTTCTTGAATTACGTTACTTTATTTCAACATGCTGCCAACTTTCTATCACCACTGATTATCTTCAAATACAGTCGAATGTGGATTTAGTGATTCTGGATTTAGTTGCTCCGTGAATTAACGCCGCGCCGTGGGCCTACCTGTGTAACTGCGTCATGACGTTGCGATAGTTCAGTAGGAAGTACACACATAGCGAATAAGCACGATGGCGAGCTCGCGTTGACCAGCAGTGAGGCTTCGAGGCATGAATTCAACTGAAACCGATTGGACTGATTGGATTGTTTCGTACCATCAAATGAGCCTGTCTTTGACGTTAAAAAAAAGCACGAAGTAGTATAGTGAACCCCGGAGATAGTGTCCCTGGATTAAGTTCTTCCGAGAATTAACGCCGTGACGCGGGGATGGATGAAACGAGCAGCGGGGGATGTGCGGTGTGCATTCAGGTGTCACAAAGAGAGAGGGGGGGGGGAGAGACCAAAAACAGGAGAGATACAAAATAGTTGGCACTAACTCCGGACTCACTGTATCTTGAAGATATTGGAGCAATGTTAAAGCAAAATATCAGTGAATATCATTTAATTGTAATCAAAAATGTTATACTACGGATAAAATTATTACCCAATAGGATCTACGATTTTAAAAAGTAACAAAGAGGCAGAAGAATAAGTATTAGACAGATACAGATATAGAGAGTATGATCGTTTCGAAACGAAAAGTTCTATCATTGGAACACAACGGATCGCTTCTGTCATATAACTGCGTCGCATGCAGTATGCGATTACGTGCGGTGTTTTGATGAAATAAATCATGTCCTTTGGGTGGTGATGTCTACGAATGTTTTACTCAAGTGAGCGATGGAGTATCTAGATTGATAATTCAAGATGAAGTTTTTTAAAAATGAGAAGCTCAACGCCCCTTAAAGATTTAAAGAACGTCACCAGAAAACGCATTTATTTTAATGTGTGAGAGCGAACTTTCTTCCTCATTTCCGTTAAACATTTAGTTTACCCTTGTCTCCATATCAGAAAAACCATTTCCATAATATTCTTTAACTCGTTTAACATGAACTTTCTCCTTTCCTCTTTTACTTCTATTTTCAGTTACACGGTCGATTGTTTTTTATTAAATATTAAATTTATCTTTTACTCTTCCATTCCTTTTAACTTTTCTTCTTCTAAAGCATGTTTTATTCTTTTATTTATATTACACCAAACTCTCGGATTTAGTCCAGTCTCGCAGGATGCCTGCAAATAGCTTTGACCACAAATCAGGGGGATCCAAACGCAAACAGTCAGGGCCGTTTGAATCGTTTACGCTTTTTATTCTATTTGTCTCTCTATATACTACCTTCACAACCTCTCCTTCCGCGCCCTAGTCTTCTCCGTCTCTTCCTGAACCCTTTTATTCTATTCCACTTTCTCTTGATTATACAACTCAGTATACTCCTTTTTTATCCTATATTTTTCTCTACTACTTTTTACATTTCTCCATTTTCTTTATTTCTTAATTTTCTAATCTTAGACCCTTTATCACTATGTCTCTTTTCCTTTCAATTCTTTCTTTCCTTTCTAGTCTTCTTTCTATTTCCTTTAGCCTTTCTCTTTCCTTCTTTCCACATTTCCCTACACGACCCTCCTGTTTTTATTTTTCGTTCTTTACTATTCTAACTTTCAAATATGCTACCTTTTTATTCTGCTCCTCCTGTTTTTCTAATCTTTTTTCTAAAGTCTTCATCCTTTTTTCGAAATCTTCCATAAATTCCTCCTATTTTTGAATCTCTTTTCTAAGTTCTGCCATTTCTTTCCTAATTTTCTGTTTTATTTCCTCTCCTTTTTCTTTCTGTCTTTTTTCTTCTATATGTATTACCTCTATCATCATTTCACGCAATTCATCTAACTTTAACTTTTCAACTTCTACCGTCCCTCTCTGTTGAGCTTTGTCCTCTTCTTTCCCATGGACAGTCTCCTCCACTCTATTTTTATCTTTTCCCGGTGGTGTTCTGGTCATTTTCGGGGTTTTCAATGTGCATCCTACTTCTTTCTTGTTTTTACCTCTTCCTCTTCCTATTTATAAATAGGTCGATTAAGCTAAAACTATTCGCCCTCAATCTCTCCCTGTCTATCGTTTTCCTATACTAACCAGGCTGCACCTGTCTCCCTACTCTGCTCCTCACGCTAAACAAACTAACCTCTAAGCCTACACGAAACAGTCTCAATCTCTCGAAATATCACACTACTGGTCCCTTTAATTCTTTCCAACATACAAACCCTCCATCAAAAAACCCTCCAACATCCTTCTCCCATCAATTCATTTGAACTTCACTGCAGACTCAGCAATTCAAAATTTATTGAAGTCTATAAACAAATAGATAAGAAAAGCTGACAAAAACGAATAATTCTTACTCCTACATTTTTATTAAAGAAAATGAAAACTACGAAAGTTCATTTTCAGATCATAAATTGCCTATCGTAACCTCTAAACAATTTTTTATAATAAAAGAAAATCTATGTCAGTATTTTGTCACTAAAAGGTCAAATTTAGCGGATAGCGTTTGCAAAATTCAAAAACACACATTTTTTAGTCACCCTTTACTTTCCATTCTTGAACTGTCCTTTTTAAAACTTTGTTTAGCCTATTGAATTTGATTCAGTTAATATATGAAGAACGCTATTGCTTACTGCGGTCACTTTTCGTAGAGACTTTTGCTCGAAATCGCTGTACCGCTGCACAGTGGGACTAAATGAAAAAACGATGTTAAAAATAACCTTTAGGTCACAATTCTTCATCGATTTTCGATTTTTTTAAATTCAGAAATAAACTTTCAAAAAATCTGTCGAGGCCTATTTTTGAATTTTGGTTTGTTTAATATTTATAGAGCTGCAAATAGCGATAAAATGTTATTTTTTAAAAAATTTTCTTTTAAATCTCTGTGCAAGTTTTTCTCATTGGCATCACGCCTTAGGTTTGGTGCAGAAGGGCCGGTGGAAGAAAAAAAATTGGTTGATATGGCAACTTATTTCTTATAAAAAAAATTGCAACAGATAGCCAGTATGATGGATTATGTTTTTGTGAAGTATATTAATATATCGAAATCGCTCGCTTAGAGAAATGAGGCGAAATACAATCATGAGAATGTGGCATCCAATATAATTTGTTAAATTTATTAAAAATTAATATAAACAAATGCATGATTTGAACAGTTTTAAGCAGAAAAGAACCGAATTTTCTTCCGATTGTCTTCGAATCTCTTTGCCTCTGATGCACATTGATATATTTTTGTCATCAAATATGATTTGTTGAATTTATCAACAAATATTGGCATGATTTGAACAGTTTTAGGCGGACATGTACCAAATCCAATCAGAGGAAAATGCTGTTCGTTTCTGCCTAAAACTGTTCAAATCATGCATTTGTGCGCTATTGTGTAGTGGTCGTGGCGCTGTGTGGTGGCTGGCTCAGTTGGCTGATCGGTGTCAGGCTTTCTCTATTTATTTTTGTTTCGACTTTATTACTGTGTAATTGTGGCATTTTCTGAAACCAAGTTTAACGCGCTACATTCTTTGAGGTGCTATCAATTACTGATTAAATTTCCGACCCTTTTCTCGTGGTCTGGTTTTGGCTCTTCTTGGGAGAGATCGCGAAATAGCCAAATTGAGGTACAAGTTTCATTTGTACCGCGTTCGCGACTAATGTGCCAAGTGTTTTTCCCTATTGAATTATTATGAAGAGAAGTTATTTTCCAGTTTCGGCCATCTTGTGGTGTCGGTTTGAGTCGCAGGTTTGAACTCCAAGTAAGGTTAAATTTGATTAAGTCAGATTATAATGAATGTAAATTAGTAGAATCTCAACTAGCCCCTTCAAATATAAGTGGGTTTTTATTATTATTATTATTATTATTACACCATTAAGCCGTTTCCCTTTCGGGGTAGGCGTGACTCACTCGGTGGGGGAGGGGGGTAGTGTGAGGAAGGGGTTATACAATTTTTTTAGATTGATCTGGAATTGTCGTGTTATTTATTTAAATAACACGTTCACTCCGCAACACTGCTCCGACCCATGTTGGTGATCAATCTCTCTAGCAATCACCCCAAGTGAAGATCCTCACAAAGTCGTCATGTGAGGTTCCCCACTTAGGTCCAT
>JAAAKG020135173.1:0-13615 GCA_010014905.2 Druon quercuslanigerum
CATGAACATCTGCATGTTAGGTGAGACCATCTTACCCTTTGAACATCTACATTTAAACATCCATTTTTCTCCGTGCACTTGCTTAATTCATGTCGGCGTGAAATTGAATCGGTTAAAAAATTTTAGCAATATTTTGTGTAAGATATTATCAAAAAATGCAAAAACAATAAACTAAAATGGTTTAATTGATGTTTGGTAAAGTATTTAGGCTACAGACTAACACGACGCGGCCGCTTAGTCTGTGAGCTGTGTAGGCTCACGTGCGGCGGCGCGCCGCGGTGCCCGCGCAAAACGGTATCCGGCCGTGGTCCGAAAATCGGTCATAAGTTATTAACCATTAGTCTCGGAATTTCGAGTAAGGGCTTCAAAGTTGTCTTTTACTATACGGAATAATGTGGCGTGGTTATGTTGATGAAAATGTTTAGTCTTCATTGCACGAGAGGCCTATAAACAATTAAAAGTGCCATTTTTGGGTTAAAATTTTATCTTTCAAGTGCCACGAAACTGTTCCAATTACTTGAAAATGTACGTGTGAGGGCTCGTTTTGAAGGAAAAAGTATTTTCTTTAAAACCAGTCCTCATAAGTCTTCAAAGCTTTAGCCTAGGCTGACAAACGACTTTGGTTCTAATGAATATTTTTTCAAAATTGGAAAAAGAAAATATTCGTTAGAAGATTTGTAACAAACCAGTTTCATCAGAAGCTCGGTAAATATTATAGGTAATAAGTAAGTATTTTTATAAAAATACGCGACTTTAAAAGTATGTAAGCATATGATAAATATTGCTAAATGCCACATATAAAATACTCGATGTTTTAGAATTCTTGAAATTGAAATTGAAATTGGGTCATGAAAAACTTTAAAGCTCGATGAAATAGTAAGGAGTAGTATCACTGTAAGTGGGGAGTGGAACCACGAACGTCTAATAATTCGTTAATTTTTGCCACGAGTCGAAACCCGTGAGCTGCCCCGCGCACATGCGCACTGGCGGTTGCCTTGTCAACGATGTCAACACGCTTTCGAAGTTTTGAACTTGTGTTTTGAACATAATAACCTAAAATATTTTCTTCTCTAAAATTAACTTTATCCCTTATTCATGCACTCCACAAATGATTATATTAATGTAATTTTAGTACTTACACCTCCTAGATACTTTTTGTATTTTTGAAACCATTTTTCTTCTTGTTTTTAATTGATTAACGCGATACGCACCCAAAAAAATAAAAGACTAACACGAAAATAATCTAAATATATATCGAGATGTCAAAATAAAACAGGGGAAAGAATTATTGGACATTTGTGACTCCACCTCTGCTTACCAAACACATACGGTAATACCAATTCTTACTATTCCTGCGCACTTTAAGATTTCAATTGGCAGCCCTTGTGTAACAAAATCATCTGCTATTCAAACGCTACAGATGACATTTCGTGTTGTTTACTTATTTATAACCAATAGCCATCGCGATTGAAAAAAGTGCACACATATATTATAACTACTGATAAAACTACCGTATAAGTAAACAATTCCATTTCCGATTGAAATTGCTAAATTAAATTATTTATTTCTTCTAAGTATTGGGTATTAGTCGATTTATGACATTGCAACCATGACTAAGCAAGAGTAAGATCAATTTCTAAAATCCGCGCGTCATTGTGAACAAACTCAGAACAGTTGAAGATCTTAGCTCCAATATCTTGTAGTTTTCCATCATGCAGGAAATCCAACCTGGGTGAGTTATTGTCATGTAGATTCCAAATAGAACCCAACAGATTTCGTTTTCCTGTTAGGTTTGAGTTTTGTATTTCCAATAGAAGATGAGCTGGTTTATTTTTGGATTTCCTTAATACACCCAATTGACCTCAGATTCCGATGGGTTACCACTTAGAATTTCCAGAAGAAGCTAAACTGGTTTCTTTTACTTTTTCTTATAATATCCCAAATAAACCCAACTGACTCCGGAACCTGATGGATTCTGTTTGAACTTTTTAACAAACGCTGACCTTGTTTTACTCGGTTTCTGTTTAGATTGTTTGGAGTTCCAAAATGAGTGTTATCGATAATGCACTAAGTCTCTGTTTGTGTTAGGTTCCTATTTGATGTTTCAATAAGGTTCCCTACTTATTATGGGTATATCACATACATATTGTTGCCAAGGGAACAGAACTTCTTCTGAAAATGGGAACAAACCACAAGATTATCGACAATGGATCATTTCTTCATATTATTATTATTATTATACGATAAGGCCAAATCCTTTTCGGGGTTAACGTAATTCGATAGATTCTCGCCTCGCTAAACTATTGGGGACCAAGGAACGTATAGGATGGGCCAGGAAGTCTTGATCGTTTTTATAGTTATGGCGACTTCTAAATTGATCTAAAACCAACCGCTTCTCCTAAGCGTCCCTTACATTTTTTATAATATATATTGGGTTGTCCAGAAAGTATTTATCGTTTTCAAAGTTTTATTTCGCGATTCTTTCCATAAAATTACAGTGAACACTAACAAATATAGCACATATATTATAGATTAGTGTTCATTGTAATTTTGTACAAATTATTGCGAAATAAAACTATGAAAATAATAATGACTTTCTGGTCAACCCAATATATTATAAAAATGTAAGTGACACTTATGAGAAGGGATTGGGTTTTAGATCAATTTAGAAGTCGCGTGTTGCTTATTCAAATAGCATACTCATTTCATTCAGCATTCATTTATATAATATAGCAGAGTAAGCCCTTGCTTCTTAACTGTAACACCAGAAATGAGGGAAGTGACACAAATCTTATCCAGCAAGTGGAATTACTCCTAAAAATCAGGTTAAAGAAAGCAGAGGCGAATATATTCCTCAAGGAGGTAACATCTCCATCACAGTATTGTCGTATTTTAAGCCTAGGTGCCACGGTTACACGGTGATCAATTACATTTAAAAACACTGGTATGAGGGGTTGCGAGATGTGGGTCGCCGATTAGAACTGCGGTCATAGGGTAAATGCACATGAAAATCCATTAGTTGCGTATCTTTTATTTCGATCCAATGGGCCTTAATTTCCGAAATATCGAGGTTCAAGCCCTCGATTCGCCACTGTAGATGGTAAATAATATATATATATATATAAGGTATATATGAGGTATATAAGATAATTATAAGTTCCACATTTACTGGAACTGCTCGTATATGGGTATTTGGTATAAATATTCTTTTGCACGACCATTTACTGCAGTTCCCATCTAATAATTCCTGCACAGATAATGTCAAGGTTTCCTGTAGGAATCTCGTGTTCTTGAACCTGTGAAGGAGCATGCATAGTATCCTCCGAGGCTCCTGTACACGATTTTTCGGCTGGGACTATATGTATATTGTTTTTCTATTTGTAAAATATTTAGTATATATGTTTTTCATTTAAGGATCAGTTGGCACCCCTAACAGAGACTGATATGAGCATCGACAGCTCATGTTATCAACGGTTTCCTCATATTTCCAAGGAGGATGTCTTCTGTAGTGAAAACTATAAAAACGGGGAAGCAAAAAGCATCAGTGTCCTGACTGGAACGTCCGTAGTACGCAATGGAAAACTAGTGGGACTTGTTGCAAACATGTTTTACGCAGATAGTGCTAAAAAATATTACATAATATTAAATATTGTCGACGTACATAATTGGATAAGCAGCACTATATTTCAAACATCTTAAATCGGATTGTCGTCGAAAATTAGGTTCTTATATCGCTTCATTTGACAGGCACATTTAAATCTATGATTAAACTCGAAAGTTTATTCGAAGTAGGTTTTAAAACGTTTTTTGTGCACATAGTGTTAACAATTATTACATCATCTTAAATATTGCCCACATACACAATGAGTTAGTCGCACTCTATTTCAAATATTCTCATTCGGATAGTTGTCGAAAATCAGTTTGTCACATCACTTTATTTAATATACATATCTATATCCATAATTTCATTGTAAAGTTTAATTTGTTCAGATTTTTCTACTTTATACTTGCCACTAATATTCATCCTTACTCTGACTTACACTCTACAGTGGCCTAAAAGCAGAAAAGATTAATAAAATTTGAAAAATAATCTGAATTGAATTAAAATTATGTTCTGTCCGACCCCCTTTGAAAACGTACCATTGCACGCACGTCAAGCAGGTGTAATGTGGCGCTTCCAGCCCAGTGAAGTTCGCACATGCGCACTCCGCCGCCGGGCCGACATCAAACTAAATGCTAATAAATGAAGTTTTATGGCAGTTACATAAAATTTAAGCTTGCTATACACATATTGCACAAAGTAAGTGAAAGTATTGAGAAAATTATGTTTATCTTGAGAAAAATTGTTACCATCTGCTACTTACAATGCGACAGGTGTTTACTAAACCCTACTTCTGAGCTGCTGCCAGTACCCTACTGACTCCTAAATGTTCAAAATGTTCAGTGCATCTTGCGTGCACATTTCATGTAGCCGAAATCACAATAGAATGAATAAGTGCAAGCTTCATATTCCTCCCGTATGGGCCTAGTTTTGCGGCCTGACGTTCTAACGGTTGTCACAGCTGCACAGTATACAAGAGTTTGCATCTCTATCGCAGTTTGTGTTGCGTTCAAATGCATAGATAAAACATTGCTGTTTAGGTGTTCTATTAGTTTACGCAGATCATATGTGATGCTCATTTTTGTTTTGCCTTTGTGTTGGTTTTACATGCCTGAAGTGTAGCATGACCAAAATTCCTTTCAAGGTGCTGTAGTTTTGTTGGGATTTCGCTGTGTACATCTTTCAAGAGGAGTTCATCAACAGGAACCTGCTATTCCACTTCCATATTTATAGCAGCAATTTTGAAATCGGTTTACAGGTATTGAACGTTTTTGCTCTGCTAGATTCTGCTAATTTGTTCTTGAGGCTAGCTCTGGGTACTTAAGTAAGAAGAGTCGATGATGTTCTCTTCTCACACTTTGCCCACTTTTCTGTCCCAAAAAATAAAGGCGCATAACATCTCTATTCATATGGTATGTCAATTTTAATCGCCTTTTTGGTTGCTGAACCTCTGCTGCTGCCTCTGACTGAATAAGGTCATCCACAGCTCGGTCTTCTGAGATGTGTAGTTGAGTCCTGATATCATTTACCTTAGAGATAACATCTCTTATTCGTTCTTAAATTGTATCTTTTTTCGTTTTTTCTTTCAAACTTCACACTTTTGTAACAGAGACGCACCGATTCCTCTTTCATTGTGGTATTCCACTTGATGCTCTCCCCCACAGAATTTCTGTCGAGATGGTTGGCTGCAAATAGCTGACGCCAGCCTCAGCATCATCAGCAGGCACTGTTAATGTTCCACTGCTTATAAGTTGTCGCAGATGTTCTTGCTAGCCAGCTGTTTGATTAGTGAGATCTGCCTGAACATTTCGCAGCTCACCATCACCTGCTGTAGGATGATTCTCGGCAAGCGAAAAGCCTTGCAAAACCTTTAAAATACGCTCCATTATGATTGAGGGGCTTTGATGCTCTTCTTAGTTCCTTTCCTCTTCGTTCTCTACCTATCTGACATGGAAAACGCTGCCAGTAGCAGTGCTAATGCCAACATTGCCGTCAAAATCATAAGAGGAAATCTCAAGCTGTACCGCGACAACAACGTGTCGCGGTACAGCGACATGGTGTATTTTTTATGTTAGATAAGTTAGGCTCCAGAAGCTACGATCATGGTTCTTTAAACAAACCAATCCCGACGCAACCGGAACATTTGCGTCATCCACTCCTGTACCTTATATCCTAGATGGTAATCAAGAACGGAAAATGTACGCAAGATACTTCGTATGAAACTGTTCCTTAGAGTGCGGTTTCTAGCCGCGAATGACCTTATGCGGAAGAAGACACAGTCGGAGGTGAAGGTTTCACCTCTTGATACTTTTTTAGAGCTACTAAATTTTGTACACTGTTAGGAGAAACAGTGTTGATGGTCAAGATCAAGTGATCCAATAAGAACAGCCTTTTGCATTTGGCTAGCGATGCACTGAACCTGATGCTGGCAAATCGGGATTTTCTTGAGTCGGCTAAGAAATGAAGCTTGCATACCTCCAAGGCAGCTGATTCTGAGAACGACAAGATGAACAGCCTGATGTAGTGTAAAAAGTTATCGCTAGAACTAAGAACCTTCCTCTTCACGGCCATATAAAATCAACAACTTTTGGTAGAAGCAGTTCACTTCTACGCACCAACATTTAGCTCGTATATTTACTACTTTCATAAACAGAGAACAGTCCATTCCACAGTGGTTAGCAGAAGGGCGCACGGTACTGATCCCTAAGACCGCATATTTGTCAAGTCCAAAGTACTACCGGCCCATAGCTTGTTTAAACAACAGCTAAAAGCTATTCACTGGCATCCTCAAAGAGAGGATATTACCATTTATCAAATCGGTATGGAGTGCAATAATTGAACAACGTGGATGCAAGAGAGGACTGGCAAGTTGCAGAGAGAACCTGTAAATATATAGGTGTATTAACCAGGATTCTACCAGGTATCGGCGAAATTTGACCATTGTTTGGATTGACTATCGAAAGGCATTTGATAACACGAACCATGAGCTACTTATCAAGCTCCTTGATCTGAAGATAGACAAGGGATTACCAAATATGTCACATATAAGAGAGGGGTACTCCAACGAGACTCTTTAAGTCCGATCGTGTTCTGCATCTCCCTCTTGCCTTTATCTATTGCGCTCCGAGGAAAATGCTCTGGATATCTATGTGGCCCACCGAACAGAAGAGAATTTAAGATAAATCACCTCTTATACATGGACGACCTTAAACTTTTTGCCTATTCAAAATAGGACCTTAAAATCCTTGTGGCGATGATAAGTAGGTACTATAATGCGATTGCCATGAGCTTTGGACTGGACCAGTGCCTGCGTCAATCTATACAAAGGCAGACTAGAAAATACATCATCGCGTTAAGATCAGGATCTTCAACTCATAGATGGAAATACCATTCAAAATCTGGGTAATAGAGAAACATATGCATATCTTGGAATACCGCAAGCTGAAACTCAAGATGTGCGTGAGTTAAAAACGACCCTTGAAAAAAGGTGTCGCAAATTCTCATAAAAATGTGGGCTTTCGAATTATCTGGGAAGAATAAGATCTCGGCAAACAATATTCTAGCCATTGCGTTCCTATACACAGGCAAGATGATGAAAATCCATCAAAGTCATCATCCTAGAGAGGAATATATATATATATATATATATATATATATATATATATATATAGAGAGAGAGAGAGAGAGAGAGAGAGAGAGAGAGAGTCACAATGCGGCTCTTAGAGTGTTAGGGTGTATTATTTTTTTGATAAAATGTTGCTACGGGCTCAAGATGGTTACTGCCCAACATGTTGAAGGAATTTTTGGTTAGAGTTGGGTTTTATATGTTTTTTGAAATAGATTGCACGGGGCTGTCCCGGTATATGTATATCATCAGTCACGGACACATTTTTATAATGCAATCAAGTGATCTGATGAGAGCAGTGTGCCCCAATATATTGGACAAAGCCTGGGTTTTACCTCATCATTGACGGACTGGGTTGCAGTCAAGTGCACGATGGGGGGACCTACAGCTTACGGTGGGTTCCGAACCACTAGAACCTCCGTAAAGGTATATAGAAAAATTTCCAGAGGTCAGGGATCGAACCCCGTACCTCTATAGCGAAGTCCGATCGTATAACCAACTGAGCCACCGAGGCTCTATTTTTCTAACATTATTTTTTTTATTGTTATTCTGGATTGAGACCGAAAGAGTTGTGAGCCTTCGTGTGACCACAAGCTCTCTCAATTGGGAGGGGACTCCAGCCACGCTGCTGAATTATATTTCTGAGTCACTGATACAGTTACTGCCCGTGAGTATTAGACTTTTCTATCCATCGCGGGGCAGTAACAAGGGATATGAGTAGTTGTATTACTATCTCTTCCGCACAGACGACAGAGGGGCTTTTTGTGAGTTCTAGCTTATGTCTGTGATACCCGAGGTTTGGATGTCATATAAACATTTCTTTTAAGACTTTGACTTTGTTTTTCCTGAGCTCAAGTATTTACTGCGCTCAGTTTGAGGCTGGGTTTGAGATCAAGAGTGTTTTAGTGAGTCAGCCAACTGTTGATTTCTTCTGAGATTAGCCTACGATAAATGGCTACAATTGGTTCTGGTCCATTGAAGTTTTCTCTTTCTGCTAGTTTTGCCAGCCTGTCCGATATCTCATTGTTCTCGGTGCTGCTATCCAGGGATACAAAGTAGAGTCAATCGATTTTCTATTGCTAGCTATTTCAGTGCCTGAAAGCGATTGTGACGCCAATTCAATTCCTTCTGCGATAAGCATTCGGTTACTGCATTCTCCTTGTCTGTGGAGCCATCTGTAAACTATTATAGTTGTCTCAATCAATGGGCAGGTAAACCTCGCTGCTAACCCATTCCTCCTTTGTAGATAGGCTAACTGAATACTTCTTGTTGAAAAGGTAGGAAGGAAGCACTTTTTTCCCTGAGCATGCTCAGGATTGGCATGATCGCAATGTCGTTTAGGGGCCGCATTGCTGTTGAAATCATTCTGTCCTTTACCATATTTAATCTCGAGACCGCCTTCACAGCAACGCCCTTTATGGTGAGATGGAGGGGTTCTAAACCTATTAGTCCCCCCAGAGCCATCATGGCTGTTGACTACGAGAGACCAGTGACGCCTTTTAGAATCAGTCCCCTGATTATTTCCAGTCGAGAAAAAACTAGGGGTAAAAAATATTGCAGGTTATCATTATTTTGGGGTAAATTCTGCTAGGATAATGGTAATGTCGCTCAGGGTAACTTATTAGTTGGAAAAGTATACCTGGCATTACCCTGGAGGAGGGTAATGTACTGGCGAAGTGTTACATTCTGACTTTGTATTTAGAGAAGGGGCTATATATATATTGAATTATGACATACTTACGCCTACAAAGTACTCCAAAAAGATTTCAATAAATATGGACCTGGCCATTATCCCAAGATTTCTAATTAACCATTGACATGCAATGATTTCTGGAGTTAAATGGAAAATAATTTATTTCAGAGATTTAATGAAAAGCTTCCGCTGTGACAATCGTGTATGGATTTTCCCCAGCCAACACTTTACGTAGTATTTTTCTCAACGACATACTAACTTTATAGACCGTGGTGACTTTTAAACACTGTGTCTGCGGTCAAAATTATTTTGGTGAATAATGTGTTCTGAGTCGACAGTTTGGCCATCAATTTGATGAATAATGTCCTGTATCATCTTTCTGAAGTACATTGTAGGCGTAAGTATGTCATAATTCAATATTTGTAGATGCACATAAATGTCTCCGGTTTAAAACCCCAGCTGTTCCGTATGGCTTTCCTACAGAGCCATAAACTCACTACTAGCTTATTGCACTTATTTTCCAGGTACTCTTTCCATAACAGCTTCTTATCTAGAATTATTTCTAGATATTTAGCTCGTTCTTTCATTTCCAGTTCCTGTCCTTCTAATTCTAGAATACTCGCGGTTCCACACTTATACTGTCTGTTAAATACAACCCTGCCAGTCTTACTCGGATTGACTGATAGTCCAGTTTTCTTTCACCAAGAATCCACTATTCCTAGTGTTTGCTGCATTACTCCGAAGAGCACATTCAGATGCTATTCGCGCACGATAACCAGTATATTTTTCGCGTAGCCTATAACGTGGTAGGCCTGACTCGTGAGCAGATGAAGCAGTTTATCCACGATCAAGCATTACAGCAAGGGCGATAAAACACCATGTGCAATCATGGCCGCCCTGATAACCTCTCTATAAGCGTAGTTTAATGCTCCTTCGATGTCCATAAAGGTTCTAATTGTGACGCCTTTTTGGATCAGCTGTATTTCAAATAGGTTTACTGCTCCGCTTTAGGCTGTCTCGGACGATTGTCCCGCCCAATTAGCATGTTGCTCCTTGTGAAGTGATTGATAGAACAGAAGACAACCTGCTGTAAGATGACCGGAAATTTGCCATCCGCACCTATAATTTGCACCACGACAACATCAGCATAGCTGAAGACAAGTATTATACTATCTGCTATACTAGAAGTTCCGAGAATTGATGTCACGGCGGTTCGTCATGCGGAAGGGGGGGAGGTGTTCAGCCAAGCGTGACTCACAGTATAAGGGCTGCACTCTCCGAGCGTTCGGTTTATCCGGTTACTTCATCTGTCCAAATCTTATACGTGAATATAAAAAACATGATTTATTCAATTTCATTGTGAGCCCGATTGAGCAGAGCAGGATGGAATAAGCTGTGCACTTAGCGGATAAACCCGAATGCATAAGCAATAACTCGTCAGAAACGATGATTCATTATAATAAAAGGAGGTATTTCGGGTTCCAATCGTGTACAAAACCACGAATTTTTGTCTAAGTTTCGTGAACATTGCAGCTCACTTCTTCAGGGCTAACCTGAAACTGATGTATCAGATTATGTTGTTCTTATGTCTGGAGGCCGCTCGCACCTGATTGGTATTATACCCGTTGTCCCTATTGATATTATCAGGAGTTTTAAAGATTTCGATTGCTTTTCTATGTTTTCTTGGAAAAACATTGTGTGTTTTCGCTATGAGTGTTGTGTTGTCAAATAAAATGTTATGTCCTCTTCTGATATGATGCTCAGCTAGTGCTGATTGCGTGAAAAGTTTTAGCCTGATTTTACTCTCATGTTCCATTGTACGTTGGCTCACCGCTTCTCCCGGTTTCTCTAATATAGAGTTTCCCAAAAGAACAAGGGATTTTATATACTCCCAGATCACTGAAAGGTGCCTTTTTTGTCTTTAGAGTTGTTTAGAAGTTGTCCTATTTTTGCAGGCGTTTTAAATATGGTCTGGATGTTGTGTTTATTTACAATTCTTCCTATTTGTTCTTTGATGGCTAGGATCTAGGGTACGGTGATGGCCATTTTTCTCTCTCTTTCTTTTGTGGGTTGTGTTGACTTGTTTATTTTAGTGTATTTTCTAACTGCTTTATCAATTCTTTTGTGTAATCTTCTGTATTAGGATTTGTTTAATATTTTGTCATTACTTTTTTAAGCTATCTTTATCTTTTATTGAGACAGCTCTGTGTACAAGAGATTTGATGACCAATTGTTTTTGAGATGGGTGGTGGTGGGAGGAAGCATTTAAGTCTATGTTTGTATGGGTTGTTTTTCTGTAAAATTTATGTCCTAATTTGTTATCAAATTTTTTGTAAACTAGCACGTTCGAGAAAGGCAATTTTCCGTTTTGTTCAATTTCCATGGTGAATTGGATATTAGGATGTAATGGATTGATGAAATCGAAAAACTTATTTAGTTTATCTAGTCCATGTCGCCAGATGACAACAGTGGTGGACTGGGTACCTTGGGGCCCCCGCGGGAAGTCGATATGTAGGAGCATATGTTGCACTTCCACAACATAGCAGTAGTATCTATTCAAATGCTTGCAATAATTACTATTATTATGCATCAAACTTGACTTGCGCGTTATTTAAAAAGAATTCCCGAGGGTGCCTCAAGGTACCCAGTCCGCCACTGGTAATTTTTGTTCTCTAAAGCAACAAACATTATTAATTAAATCGAAAAATCGTAAAAACATTATACTCCAGAATAATTGACCATAACTCTATGAAATAAAAAAATCTCTATTTTAATAAATCTTAGCACTGTAAAGTACTGAGTCAGTACTAATATTTTAAATCAGTCATTTTTTTAATTTCATAATGATTTATCAAAAAAAATTTATTAAAATAATATATTAATGCAAATATATTTACCATAAATAATTATTTCTAAATAGCACTTTTGCACACTTATCCGATTTAATTATTAATGAAACGTGCTTTAGAAAATAAAAATGATACCAAAATGAACGTATAATTTAATTGCTTTTTTATAAATATGAGATGCCACACGAATAGCACGGTACAAAACCGTCAAATCTCCAACTTTTAAAAATCGTTTTTTCTTCGAAATAAAATTATCTGATGAAGGAGATTCACTTTAATTTTTAATAATTTAAACAGCAGGGTAGCGATTAAAAATCGAAACTAGATAAGAATGATAATCATTAATATTTGAAAATAATTAGTTTTTGTTCTTTAGGGTATGTTTTTTAAATAATTCGATTTTTAGGGAGTGTCTTTATAGTATTAATTTGTAAAAAATAGATTTTAAACCTACTGTTTAAACAATAACATGTTGAAGTGTTTAAAGTTTTACTAAATAATTTTGAACTACTTACAGTTTGATAAACGCAGATAATAAATACATTTCTGACACTTTATATCACGAGAAAAAATTCTGTTATATGCAAGAAAATACAATCATTTTTTATATAGTCACGAATCCGGGAACGACAAACAAATTTAATCCTCACAAAACTTTTATTTGCTTTGGAAGTATAATTTAGAATTCATGTATTATGTTATGTGTTGATGATTAAATAGCTTATGGAGTACAATAATTTGCGAAGTACCATTTTAAGTAAATCCCTTCTAATTTCTCTTGTTTAATATTAAAAATATTTACATTGTTTAAAAAATGATCTTAGAGGGCGCCTACATGCCTTAGGGGGGCGCCTGATATGGTGGGTGCTGGCGGGGATTCTCACATCCCAACCTATTTGCCAGTCAGCCACTGGATGACAACAGTGTTGTCAACGTAACGGAACCAAATTCCGGTTTAAGCCTGAATTGATTAAAGATTTTGTTTTCTATATCCGCCATAAAGGTGTTGGGTATTACTGGTGAGATTGGATATCTCATTGCTGCTCCAGAGGTTTGTTCATAGAATTGGTTATTGAAAGAGAAGTAAGTATTATTGAGACAGTGTTCTACCAAAGATATAAGCTCAGAGGCAAGTTGCATAAGATTTAATAATATCAATTTTATCAGAGACTGGTCCATTTGTAAAGAGAGATGTTACGCGAAAGTTACGATGATGTATTAGGATTGAATGAGAATCTGTTGTATCTTTTTGATGAAGTCAAATGAGTTTTGAACGTGAGTGATAGAGTTTCCTGTGAAAGGATTCAGTTTGTTGGTGAGAATTCTATATAACACAAGTTTGCTTCTCTAGAAAGAAAGAATACAACATACCAAATTTGTTTTGCACACTACCTCCAAAAAACTATTAAAACTTTACCTTCTCCCATCAAACAATCTCAGATTTGACATTTGGTCTACAGTGGGCATTTCTGTAACCAATACAGAACAGTGTTATAGAACTTTTATGTCACAAGAATGTCACACGTGATCCAAGAAAGGAACACGAAGGTCACACTGTTCTGTAACGCTGTTACTACGAGGATCTGTAATAGTTGTATAATTCTGTTCTGCAACTAATATAGAACAGTGTGATGGAACCGTTATGTCAAGGGAATGCAAAGCGTGTTCCAAGAACGGAACATAAGGAGTACTTTAATCTGTAACGCTATTACTGATATATCATATAGAGTGATGAAACTGCTATCACTAGAATGTAATATGTGTTATGGAAAACTTGTCTATAATTGTGCCATGATAATAATAATTATTATTATTATAAAATAAATTATAATAATTTCGAAATAAAG
>JAAAKG020135174.1:0-13615 GCA_010014905.2 Druon quercuslanigerum
TTAAGCTGGCACAACACAGTACGTTTTTTAAAAAACAAAAAACCAAAGAATCTGAAGAATTCCGTTTTTCGATATTTTAGAAGCCCTGAATGACCCTGAAATTGTGGCAGGGAACATGAGTTAGTAGATATAAATTTTGAATAAATTGTTTAAACAATGTTTGTTTAAACAACTTTTTTGAACTTTTCTTGTGGTATTTCAAGAGCCTTATTTGAGCCTTAAATTATTTAAGGGGACAAATTTAGTTTTATGCACTGCTTGTGGTATTTTTCATAACGTTAAGCTGCCACAACACATAGCGTTTAAAGTTTAAAACAAAAATAAGAGAAAGAAAAATCTTACCATTTCCGGTCTTTGATATTTTAAGAGCCCTAAATAAGCCTTAAATTATGGCATTATCAAAAATCTGTTAATTTTTTTTTTAACGAGTTTTAAGGGTATGGTGGTACTAGCTTAACGTTAAGCTAGCGCAGTCTGCGTTTTTTGATAAAATATGTTGAGCATTAAATTTCGCAATAGGGCATTAAATTAGCCCTAAATGAGCCCTTAATAGTGATTAACTTGCGTGGGCTCGTCAGTGTGGTTGACCACAAGTGAATCCTACCACAGACGTCTTGGGTTAAGTTATCTGGTCACCCATCTGACCAGTATCCGCGCCAAAAAGTGGTGAACTTCTGTGAACAGATTTCAATGCATACCGGCAGGCTGGTACTGGGAGAACCTGTAATATTTTGGCTGAGTCCCTACAGTAGAAGGGCAAAGGGCCACCTTTGTAGATTAGATAGTTGCCTACGAGACGTTGCTAAGGTAAGGCAGATTTCCATCTTGTAGCGCCATAGCCGCGGAAAATACAAGCCTCGGTACTTATCAACTGATTTTTAAGATGAAACTATGCATTAGGGTTCACCCTCATGACACACAGTGAGATAAAATAAAAAAACTATGTTCAAAATAACTGCTAGCTGGCGATTCTTAAGGGCATGTGACACTCAAATCCACCGACCAATCCCAAATTTTCCCATATTTAAAAATAAAAGTTAAAAAAAGCGGAAAATTGTTTGGGAAGTATAAATTAAATTAAATGGAAGTTGTATAGCAAAGCGTGGAGTTGGGGGAAAAATAATTTCATAGAAATAATAATTGTTGGTAAATATGTTCTATTTTATCGGTAACACCTGCTTTGTCAGTAACTGGCTTTCTTATTCTAGCGACAGTTGGCGCAAGACCTGGATTTTTGGATTTCGAACTTGTCTCATACACACTCGATTCAAAGTGGTCATAACTTAAAATCTCAACTCCATTTTAGATAATCTGGTGGTAAATTTAAATTTTAGTAGATCATAATACAAAATTTTAATAGTCAACTGCGTATTATATGCACGAAGCAATAGGAGGAACACACAGCACTCATGCGTTTGGGGCGGAAAATTTTAGCAACCTTTTTTGGGATAATTGTGGAGATAAAAAAGTAAACTTTTTCACTCTAGCAATATTTTCTTGTATAACGAGCCATTATTTATTCATAGCCTTATAAACAATGTATTTGTTAGAATTTCGAAGTTTTCGGCAAACTATTTTATTTTCTTGATTTCAAATTTCGTAAATAAGCAGGATTATGGAATTTATCAAATGAAGGGTTCTTAGATTTAAAAAAAAAATGAAAAATGAAAATTAGAGGTTGGTAATGTAAATGCTTCGCACGTGTCGAACTCGTCTTATTTATATTGGGCGAAATGAAGCTACTATTCTTTCACGATCATTATCGAAATTAATAACTACTCCGTAATCATAATGGAGTACTAAGGGAACATTTTTTTACTCCCAGCGTTTATTCGTGGACCGCGTGGACCCTGTTATAGAGCTTCGTCTAGTGGCCGCCAGACTTCGCGTTTTCGCCGATGAAATTGACAGCTGAGTTCTATGTTACAACTAATGTACTTTAACGTAGTTTTCTGTCGGCTATTGCATTTCACAAAGATTGAGGCCGATATTTTATGTATAAAAAAAGTTCGAACGTGCAAAAAATTTCGAGGTTCAGAAAAAAGATAAGCAAAAGAATCCAGTTCAGAAATAATTTTTAGTGAATTTCCTTCCCAAATGAAGTACTCTAACTATTTTATTGTACTCTAATAGATTTCCCAAAGTTTTACCTCGATATTTTATTATTTTTAAAAGTTCTCAGATTCCAAAAAATAGTCAATGAACTGAAAAAGTAAGGTCGGTAATATAGGTATTTTGCTCCTGCAGATGCCCTTAAAGCATTCCAAATTCAAGTTCTAAACATTTTCAACTATTAAATTAGTCTAATTTTTAATTCAATTGAATTAAAGTCTTCAAATTTTAAATTGTAAACTTGAAAGTTTATTGATAAACAATTAGAAATCCGAAATAAATTAAATGCGTTTAAATTTAAATATATTCTTTTCAATTGGACGATCTCTAAATAAAATTATATCAGATTGAAATTTAGAAAACAGAATAATTTCAAAAAGTTAAAAATTAAAATGTCTGTAAATTAGCATGGAAACAGGTGGTTAAAGCGCAGTCGAACCAGGAAGAGGGGTTCATTGAAACCGACTGGACGAGCTGGAAAGCTGGACATCGTCCGCGTCGCGATCTTCATGAACCTTGTGAATATTATTTGGTTTGGTTGTAGAATAGGTAAATTCTGGCTTTTATAACTGCCGATGTGAAAGTGTATCAATAAGAACAAAAGCTAATCAGAGTTGTGAAATTAAAAAAAAAACGAATTTCTGCGTTAATAAGGAAAAATTCTGTCAACTCAACTTGGACAAAAAAAAAGAAAAAAGAAACTTCATGAGCGCTTCTGATTTTCTCAGAATGCGAGGAGACGGTTTGTTTTCAACCCATTAACCATTTAGGAGCTTATAAACGTATCCTTTAGATTTGTGATAAGTCAGAGCATGTTTCATACAATTCATGGAAGAAGTCCTATGGACCTTTTTGATTCTCTCAAAATGCGAGGTGACAGTTTGTTTACAACCCATTAATCATTTGGGAGCTCAAAAACCTACCCTTTAGAATTGAGGTAAGTTCGGACATGTTCAGTGGTATCAATCCAAGATGGCTTATAGTCCAGGCAATCTTCATTTTTTCAAAAGTTAAAGTACAACCTCGATTTCACGTTCAAAATGTGTTTAAATACTGGTGTTGAACATAACCTCGCGTTATCCACCCGTGATTCTTCCGGCAACATTGTTTAAATAATTCAAATATATCTGCAAAATAGTTTTTTCACTCAGGCTCGACTAGATATTATTAAGAAAAATCGATATTTCACTCATTTTTTACTCTTAAAAATGCTCGACGAATGAGACTTCGTGCGTTAAAATTGGCGAATTCACTAATTAGTGATTACCAAAAAACCATTAAAAAACGCTATTTTTCAATAATTTTTTTTGTATTGTGCTAAATAAATAAAACATGTTAAATTATTGAAAACTGTCGCTGTGATAATATAAATATCCATGATTTTTTTCGATCCAACATTTTTGACAGGTTATGAATAATCGTTTTTTGACAAAGAAAACGGTTAGATAACAAATGTAATTTAAGGCGTTGAAATTTTTTGAAAAAAGCTAACTTGGCTCGCAATGGAGCTAGCGAGCCCATTTTTTTAAATTGTAGATAAAAGAAGCAGCAATACAAAATTAAGTATTACAAATCGCTATGAAGGAATTCGGGGAAGTCTTTGAAGTTTAGACGCACGTATTAAATTGTGCAATTAACAAATGAATTTTTCAATAAACAATAAATAGAAATGACAACTTTTGATCAAGTGTTTTGGTGGTTCAAGCCTAAATAAATTAAATGATATGTTGCAGAAACTTGTACGACGTTTTTTCATGTCTTTGTAACGTTGTTGGAACGAAAAAAATCATGGATATTTGTATTATCACAGAGGATAGTTTGTAATAATTTAACATGTTTTATTTATTCAGCACTATACAAAAAAAATTATTGAAAAATAGCGTTTTTAATGGTTTTTTGTTAATAACTATTTAGTGAATTCGCCAATTTTAACGCGCGATGTCTCATTCGACGAGGATTTTTAAAAGTTAAAAATGAGTGAAAAAGTTAATTATTTAAACAATGTTGCCGGAAGAATCACGAGCGGATAACGCGAGGTTTTGTTCCACACCAGTATTCAAGCATATTTTAAAAGTGAAATCGAGGCTGTACTTTAGTTGAAAAAATACATTAGGCTGAAGCCAGATAGCCTGGACTATTAATAGTTTTCTTAAATGAATCAATTTCTGAATAATAAAGTTGCATCATCATCAGTGATTCACGGTTGAACGGTCTATGGTGTGAAAATTTATTCCGACGTTTTTTTATTTTGTTGAATCGGAAATATATCTTGCCCGAGAAATTCGTCTATTTTGATTGTCTTTGCCTGAATAGTTTTCTTAGAAAAAGCCAGAATAAAAATAAAAAGAGAATGCTAGAGGGGTTGCAGGGTCGGTGAACAAATCGAAAAAGTGGTCGTCAATTCTGAGTCCGCTCCAAGGAATCCTACAATTTAAAAATTAAGGTTTAATATGGCTCAGTTCAGGTTCAGTATAATGAACGGTTTTTTCTGAGAGAAATTTATAATTAAGATATTAATTTAAAATTTAGGGCTGAAAAAATAATTAAAGAGAGCAAGGGAATTCTTGTAATTAATAATAAAGTCCAGCTTTTACCTAAAGTTTACTTTTTCATAGCTCATTATCACTCAATCTTTCGTTTCAGATTATTAACTCTGAAAGGTATGGTGCCAACGGATATACTTGGTAACGATCGCCTTGACAGAGCACAGCAAAATAATTGATTATTGGCTTTATGAATAATTTTTTCATTCACGAACGATTATCAATGAGACAAACTAGTAAGTAGAATTCCAGGGGATTTAGAAGAGTTAAGAAAATAATAAACTAAGTCTGTGATTAACCCCAAATCAACCCTCTGAATAAAAAACGGGAATTTTTAAATACTGCAAGGTTAAAAATAAATAAGCAATTCAAGAGATTGACCGTGGAGAAATTAACAAGAGAAACAAGTATTTTACAGAATTTTGAAAATGAGATCTACAAAAAATTCAAAGCTGATTAAAGCGTTCCAAATTTAATTTTTTTAAATTTTCCACTATTAAATTAGTATTATTTTCAATTCGATGGAATTTAAGTGTTCAAGTTTTTAATTGTAAACTTGAAAGTTTATTGATAAAAAATGAGTAATCCTAAATGAATTGAAAAAGTTCCAAATTTAAATGTATTTTTTTGCAATTGGACAATCTCTCAATAAAATTATTTCAGATTGAAATTTAAAAAACAGATAAATTTCATAACGTTCAAAACATTATTATTTTTATTACGATTATGCTTATCTAGTTAATTCTGGATGCCACAAATATATACATTTTTCTGAAACATCAATCATGGTCTGGTAAATGCAACTATTCCCATGATACTGATATAATTAGTTCACACATTACCACATCCACTTCTATGGTTGTCTTATCTATTTATGGTTGTCTCATCTATTTATGGTTGTCTCATCTTTATAAAAATTTGTCAGGTTTCATTCAATAATTAAAGGAAAAAATTTAATAATTTTAAACGATATTCAGAAATAATTTGAAAGTTGAAAGGATTCCAAATAATTTAAAAAAATTTACATACGCACATTTTATTAAGGTTCCTGTGAAAATTAAGAATGATTTTTTATCTTAGTAAATTGATTTTAAGAAAATATTTAGGAATATTTAAAAATATTTCAAGAATTTCAAAAGAAGAATTAGAAAATGTTAAGGCATTAATTTTATTTTGCATGATTGATTAAAAAGTTCTATGAAATCAAACAGGTATTTAAACTATACTTCAAATTTTCTATGTGAATCTATATTAGGAATGTAAATTTTTTCTTGAAGTGGTTATTTAGAACTAAACAGTAAAATAAAATCTGAAAATTTTAAAAAAATATAACAATTTAATAATAATAACAAACATTTTGCATTGTAATATTTCACCAATTATTACCAGGCATACAAATTTTTAGAGAGAATGGCAGCAACTAAAAAAACTAGGGGAAATCCAACCTTGAAAAGACGTCAAATTAGAGTATTTTGCTACAAACACTATTTCCAAGAATGGTTATTTTTAACTTTCGAATTGTTTTTGTGATTAAAGATAATTCTTTGCACATTTTATTAGCCTAATTGTACAATAAAATGAAAACGTTAAAAAAGTGAATAATATGTAAGATAGTGAATTTAGTAATTTTTTTAATTAGTACCGTGTAAATTTTATAAGTTTCAAATTCTATTGTGTGAAACTCAATACCTCTTA
This sequence comes from Druon quercuslanigerum, assembly GCA_010014905.2. Taxonomy (NCBI): domain Eukaryota; kingdom Metazoa; phylum Arthropoda; class Insecta; order Hymenoptera; family Cynipidae; genus Druon; species Druon quercuslanigerum. Next base: position 6,351 of record JAAAKG020135174.1, read on the forward strand.
AATCCTTTAGATAGTGCGATTATTTAATTTTAAATTAAACGAATTATTGCATATCGATACGTGAAGAATTGCAGGATAAGCATGTCTGGGTGCCCCCGCTTTGATGTGATCCATATTTCGGGGGCAAGTGGCTACCCCTAGAAGATAAATTTACAGCAAGTATCTACTAAAATTTCTTTTTACAAAAGTTACAAAGAAATTTTGAAAAAAATTACATTTCATCGTGAATTCTAAAGTCCCATTATCTATTGATTATAAGTAGGAACACTGAGAAAAATATATATTGAAAAGTGGACATTAATAACTTTGATATTTAACCATAATATACAGATATTACGGCATAATATCTTATATCTTCTATTCAAAATACAAGATATTAAAGAGCAATATATGTTTATATTGGAAGAATTGGAAGAATTGGAAGAATTGTATGCTGTGGCTTTCCGGATATACCGGGTAATTTTTTTAATTCGAAACTTTCAAATATCTCGAAAAATAGGCACTCTATGGAAAAATGTTTTGAACCAAAACTTAATCACTCTGAGGAGCTCATACACTGATGTTAAAATCGGTTCCCACACACCGCCCCCTGGGGATGGGAGTGGGAAGAAGTTCGAAATATTGAATGAGAACCCCTATTTTTATTGCATATTCGGATTCTTTGGATAAAAATGCGTATGATTTGTCTGAAACATTTTTCTCGTTTCGCGATAGATGGCGCTGTAATCGACGAAATTCGAATTTTTCTTAATTTAGTGTTACTGAGAATGCACGCGTACGATTTTGCTATACTTTAAATTAATCTTAAAACAAACTGATACTTTTAGCGTAGCCCAAGAACAATGACATGGACGTAGCAGTTTTCTGTTTCCTTTGGGGTGCTTCATTAACGTGAGGCCTCTCGCCTCTCACGTTTCGAGGTACTCAGGGAATCATCTTTTAATCAAAGCAAGTGCTCAAAATGATGACCTTCGGCTTCAATGCACTTATTAATGCGTAATTCAAATGAATTTACACAACGTTGAAGTGTATCTTCTTTAATTTCAACTCATGCACTTGTAATTCGGTCAATCATATTCTCACGTGTTGTTTGTTTTTCTTTGTAAACTTTGTCTTTCAGATAGCCCCTCAAAAACCAATTTTTGATGCAATTAACGAATCTAAATCTTTCTGGGTTCCTACTGTCTTCTCGTATGTGGTGTATATTAGACTCGAAGTCAGAAACGAAATCTTTAATAGTAATTTGTTGTTTGATGAAGGTAAACCGAATTTTTTTCCAAAGTTAACGATTTCTTTATCGACTTCAGGTATTTTGATATCAGTTGTGTTGACAAACCATTTGTCATTTGCAAAATTTTTTTGGAAATTCATTGTGTTTGTAGAGAAAGAACTATTTTTCTGAGTATTATTTTCACTTATGAGATTTTTAAACTTGGATTTACAAATATTTTTTTGAACTTCAGAAATTTTTTTTATTTTTCTTGAGTCTAACTCCGAGTACTTTTGATCAACGATCAGAGCTACTACTTGTTTCATTGTTTATTCTAGTGTGTTTATTTTTCTCTGTAAAGAAAGAAACCGAAAATATCAATAAATAATAATTTGACCGCCATTATCATGTACGAGAACCACTTTCTCGTTGAGTTTTTTTTCAAAGAAAAATCAACTCATTTAATACTCTCCAATATTTAAAATCCTTTAAAATATTTTGAAATGCGTTTTCCAAAATTTGTATGTCTCTTGAAAATTGGAATTCATTATATGACTGTAAATAAATTCATTTAAATCTTTTTAAATACCCTAAAATTATTGAGATATGTTAAAAATGCGTTGAAATCTTTTAAAATGCCCTAAAATAATTTAAAACTAATCATTTGAAATCTATTTAGAACCACGGGTTAATTTATTAAAAGAAAGGTGACTTAAGTGATATTTTTATCTCAAAAAGTGACTAAAAAGTGATTTGAGGAAAAAGAACCTAAAAATTATACTAAAAAACTTAGATCGAAAAGAAGTAAATGACAAAGTAGATAAAATTACTATCTCTGAATCACCATTTCTCAAACATAAAAAAGCGGTTTTTTCCGCTTTTTCAAGTTCGTAAAAACAGTTATTGAAGAGTCACATATTACTCATTTCGCTTCGCAAATATAAGTTTTGTAACTACGCACCAGATAAGACTTTTTTTCTCAGAAAATTTCTCGAGAGAGTTTTTATCAGTTTAAGGGCAGTATAAAATAACGTACTACCCTACAGGGAACACGCGGAATTTAATTTTCGATTTCCTAATATACTTTCATCCAACATTTATGATGCAACTTTTAAATACTATGGATATTAAACCTCCTAAATTAATTTAATATTTTTACTTAAGTTCAATTTTCAGTTCATTTTATTTTAAGAAGAAAGGGAAATTTTCCCCAAAAAGGCAATTAAAACGAGATTATAATTATTATTAAAAAATGTTTCTGCCAGATCGGTACCAGAGATGTTAAAATTATTTTTCCGGTTTAAAGCAGAATTCTATTTCTAGCCTAATTTTTTGCTACAAATGACATACTTGGATATAAAGTTGAGAAGCCTAATTATATATTTTTGGCTTAAAACCTTTTATGCTTAAATTTTTTTTTAGTTCAACTATCAAAGAATCTCAAATAAACCAATTAAAGAAAATAACTATTCGTAACGTAATTGTACATTTTTTTTGCTATGCTTACTAACATATATGATGTTTATAAGCTGGAATTTTCTTCACGTTTTCGATCAACAGGAGCAAAATAGTAACCAATAGTATTTTCCAACAGTCAGAATAATTACTTTTGCTAAATTCAATTAATTATTAAGTGACTCTTAGTGAAAAAAGGCAAATAGTTCAAAAGTTAAGAAAATCCCGAAGCTTCCTAAAATTATTCAAATAGAATATAATTATAAACTATAATTGGTTTACACAATTCTTTTTGCTGAAATTTTCTCGCTACCCAATCCACTACCGTACGATTAACGATATTTTTATTAAACTTTTGGGACCACTAGACAAGATATATTAAAAATTATTTTGCCACTGAATCAGAATTTCGGGAATACTAGATTTTATTAGAAATACAATCAACTTTAGGGATTTCTCTGACTTTAGAAAAAAACACTGTAAACAATGGAGAACTGCAATTATCCGACGGCACATCTTTTTTATCCGTTTCGTGATAAAAATTAAGAACCGTTGAATAGTAGTAGTTTAAAAATAATTATAAATAATAATAATTATGAAGAGTAAATTTATTTAAAAACATGCATTCTGGTCATCCTTATGTCACAGAATCGTATCGAGACGAATAATCTTGTTTTTCAAGGTATTTTAGACGAACCATATTTTACCGAAAAACGAAATTTTGTTATGGCCAAGGAGATAAGGCCCCAGAGCAGATGTCGGAGGGAAAGGGTGCGGGGTGCGGTTATCACTCACACTTAGCTGTTCACAGAATGAGTGTACCTTTTTCCGGGGAGTTAGGTCCGAGGTCAGCCCCAAAACCGGCAGTTTCTCTAGTCTAGGGTTTACTATAATATGTTTAATTTGGAATGCTTTGACAAGTTATATTACAGAAAACCGGCCGCACCGCTTCAATTTCGTATGTCACAATCTCATTTGGTACTTTTAAGAATATACCTACTGTATTTTGAATTGCACTCAAGAATACCATTTTAAACTCAACTGCGAGATATCTCCCATAAGAGATTTCTCACATTACAGTGTTTAATCGTGTAGGACAGCACCTAAAATGCTAAGGAATTAATAAATTTGGAATCCGTGACTATGCGTTATATTTATTTTTCCGTTAGGGTGTGTTTCTGATTGACAAGAAACTTGCTTGCGTTGTCGTTAAATAAATTCAGTAGAAATCCAGGGACGCATTGTGGCAGTACAATGCTGCGCATCGCATGCACAATACAGTTCATTATGTCCAATTGCGCTCAAACTGCAAGTGAGAGCGTCAATATTAAGGAGTAATTACTAGAACTGCTGGCCTCGTGTTGCCTCGGGATATGACGATAAGCGGAAAAAGAGAGGCTGTTTACTTCCACGCAAGAAACAAGCAGGAGAGATGCACTTTCCGCGCTTTAATTGCAACATGTAACGACATAACTGGAAATCAACGGAAGGCCATCACGCATCTCTGACTATTTAAGGTGTTCGCAAAAGAAAATACGTTTACAGTATGCTGGAAATGGTTCACGCATGAGCTGTTCGTGCCCACATACAGAGCGCCCAAATAATCGCGTGCGATCTGTCAACCTACTGCGTTGCACAGAATATCGTCGAATTAAGGTATAACTGCATCAGAACCAAGTTCAAGGTCCTCAGAATACGTAAAACGAAGAGAGACGTAATGAAGGCCAATAAGAACTACATGACAGTCAAGAAGGTGCTTAACTAAGCCATTTATTTGCTGAGCAACTGTTCGCCAAACACCCAGACAGAGTCTTCAAAGAGAACGCGTTACCTCATAGAGTTCCTATTTTTCCTAATGATGAACTGTGGACGACATTCAAAATGACATGCAGTAAAGCGCTGGGCCGCTAATTATTATTACACCATTAAGCCGTTTCCCTTTCGGGGTACGCGTGACTCACTCGATGGGAAAGAGAGTAGTGTGAGGAAGGGGGTATAAAATTTTTTTAATTGATCTAGAATTCTCCTGTTATTTATTTAAATAACACGTTCATTCCGCAACACTGCTCTGACCCAGGTTGCTGATCTATCTCTCTAGCAATCACCCCAAGTGAAGATCCTCACATAGTCGTCATGTGAGGTTCCCCACTTGTATCCATTATTATCCAAGACCTTTTGTTTCAGGCGTCATTCACTCTACCGACACTCTTCTTATTAAATATTTTCCGCTATACTTTTCTGTCCTGGCATAATTCTCTAGCTTCTTTAACGTCCATGCATTTTTTCATGCAGACTCTCGCGTTTCTATGGCTTCTTATGTCCCTTCTAACTAGGATCTCATTCACACAATCTAACCATTTTTTTCGGTGACTGCCTCTGGGCACGCTGCTATTTACTTTACCTTAATATACTTGTTTCTTTAATCGTCCATCCTTCATTCTCTCAACATGCCCATACCACCTTAACTGATTTCTTTTCCATGTGTCAACTAGCGTTTCTTCCGCATCACATTCTTAAAGGACTATCTTGTTACTTACTTTGTCCATCAGAGTTTTCCCGCATATTATGCGCAGGAATCTCATGTCTAATGCTGCTCAATGGCTAATGCTGCTTAATATTTGTAGCTCCTGCTCTAGAGCTGCAGGTTTTCTGTGCCAGGTGGAAAATACACGAAGTGGCGTGATACACGAAGTTTTCCCGGCCTATAATTTCAATGAGTGCATTAGACTCAATAAAATTTAGTTGACATTCTTAACGTTCTGAATAGGCGGATTAAAGTTTCTTTATAACACCGACGTACAAGCAATGACTACCTAAATGACAGATGTTTAACCTTTGAAACAACGAAAGTAGTGCGCAGCGCTTAGATCTCTGCAGAAGTATGGCAAACTTCAGTTCTTGGAACTTTTCTATGAGATGCAGTCTAAATATAAGCAAAAAGCAAGATACCTTGTGGCCATTTTCGCCAGAAAAGTTAAAAAATGCTTACAGCAACCACGATCGACAGCTGAACAACCAGAAGACCGAGGTCGGAGCCCTCACCAGGCATAGGCACTTTAGAAAATCATATTCAGCAGATACCGCCGATAACATAATTGATCCGTACAGCCCAGGTACGGTTAATTTTTATTGCGCTCTGTTCAAGTAAAGGAAACGGAGTGTAAGCTTCCTGAACCGAAACACAAATAGGGTATTTTAACCGAAAAAATTAAAAGTAGTGGTTGGAAATGGGTGTTTCGTACATGAGCAAAAAAAACCAAAGAACAGATCCTGTGAACAGAAACGGCACATATAAGTTGTGAAATGACACGTTTGTTACCTAAGTAAACGAGACTTTAGGCCAATCTTTCATTTTTTCTCGAACAAGTCTGAATTTTCAAGTGAAGCCAACTAATGTTTTCTTATTTAATTTTTTAAATCGTTTACAATGCAACAACTAGGTTTTTAAACATGAAAACATTACATTGTTTTTTTTAATAATAAATAAAATAAATTCATCAATATTGTGTCATTTGCTAAAAAAGATGTGGACTCTATCGCTGTGAAATTATTACCCCCATATGAAAAATTAAAATTTTTTTTATTATTCTAGGAACCTCTTTAACAATTCTAAAGTTTTTCATATGTTTCAGCAATAGTTCTGATAACTAAAGCAAACAATGAAAGTAGCCCCAATTTTAAATTTTTTACTTTTCTTGCATGATTCTGTGGTTCCATAGAAGCTCTGGAGTTTAATTATAATATAATTTAAAATAAATCAAACACGTATCCAAAAACAACATTTTCAAAAATGCAAAGTGTACACAATTTGCTCGTTTGAATAATCTAAAAGTTCTGTTTGAAGTTCTGGACCTGCCAACAGGAGTTCTACAAAATGGCACTTTTAAGTAAATCAAAATTTTTGAAATTTGAATTTTTGAGATTTCTGACAGTTCTAACCGGAGTTCTGTAGTTAAAAGGTACTTATCTGTAGATAGTAACCTTTTTCTAATCCAGCCAAATTAAATAATTATTTTTAAAAACTAATTGATATTATTTTACTTTCAGAGCTTCTTCACATGCTAAATATTTTTTATGGAGCTGTGTGACAAGAAACGTATGAACAACGCGGCTCAAAGAAAGGCGTAGCAGAATATCGGGGGAACCTGCTTATCGGAAGATGTGTCTGCAAAGATGCAGCAACCTATCAGCATGACCTATCGATGGCCTGGATTGATTACCGGAAAGCTTTCGATTCTACCTCCCATAAACTTATCAAGGTATATCCACAAATCGCAAGGTGCATAGAGAGATTGATTCCACTTTGGAAAATCAGATTTACTATCTGATCTAGAAAAAATCGTGTGACAACTAACAAGGTCACTTTCCAAAGAGGTGTTTTTCAGGGGCGACTTCATGAGCTTACTCCTCTTTTGCCTCACACTATTGCCACTATCTCTAGCACTTCGCCATTCCCAGGGGTACCATTACGGCAAACCTGCAAATCGAAAGAACAAGGTCACCCATGTATTTCAAATAACTGATCTTAAGATCTATGCAAAGACCCCTTGATATCTGACTACGAAAGGTTATGCACGTAAAGAAAAGCATACATTATATA
>JAAAKG020135175.1:0-13614 GCA_010014905.2 Druon quercuslanigerum
TCCAATTCATAAAATTCAAGTTTCTTTCTTTCTCTAACGATTTTTATTTCACTAAGATATTCCTTATGTAAAATACACAAATTTAATTTGCACACGGAAAATCTAAAGTTTTGAAAATGATATTTAGACTGCTACAACTCTTAGTATTTTAAAGTGTTTTGTTATAACTTCTAAACATATTTGACAAAATCGCATTGTTTTATTTTTTCGACTTTGTAAGAAATGCTTTCAAAAATAGTTGGACCAAAAATAGAATATTTATCAACTAATTATTTTTTTATATGATTCACATTTTTCCCCGACACAATAATAATTCATCTATCTATTAATGTCATCATTAACATTACTGCGATATTTGAAAATATATTTTTTAAATTTTTCAAGTCATTTCTCAAGTATTCTAAGCAAGAATTGATTGACTAATTTATTATTACATACCGCATTACTGTTACATTTAAGAACATTTCTTTCCCAAAAACTTTCACGCTTCGTAGGTTTTCTACCATTTGTTGGTTTCAAATTATTTTCCAGTTCTTAATTGTAAAACGTCACTATAACAAATTTTGTTTTGCTACTTATTATAATCTGCTCTGCTATTTAGAAGAGACTGAACTAAACTAATGTATTTAGTTTTGGTAAAGAAACAACCAAAAAGCATATATAATTATATTTACAAATAGAGGTCAGACGAAGGAGACGCCGAATATAAGGAAAAATAAATAAAGAGAGATTCTTTATTTTTAAGACCTTTATGAAGTTCATGCTCTTAGAAGTGGCAACACTAAAATATTTTTATCAGAGAAGATCTATTTATTATAAACCATGACTCTCCCTACTGCTCGTATTTTAATTACAAAATCTCGACGGGATGTGAGTCACAGTTGCACCTAACGCTGGAATAGCGGCTTACTGGCCAGGGCGTAGTTTGCGCGAAAGAAAATCAATCGCGCCGGCAATTTAAATCATGAAAAGTTTGTGAACTACTATTCCACTTGATCTTAAAATTTTCAGAAAACTTCTTTGAACCTTTCTGAACAACTTTCTCGCTGACAGTTTTCACTTGCTCAAAATTTGCTCGACTCCCCAAACGATAGAAGTTGCTTGTGCACGAATTATGCACAGTCTTTGAAGAAAATTATTAATAATTTTTTAAATTAACATTTTTAAGTGTTGCTAACGCCATCAGTCGCAGAAAATGACAATACATATTGCTGATGAGTTTTAATACAAAATATCATAAACTTTCCATTTCGCTGCGAGTTGAAGTGAAAAAAATCAAACTATTTTGATCAGAGAAAAAAACAGTTTTTCGTAAATAATTCAAAAAATAAAAAGCTACAACTTTTTTTATGAAGAGAAAAAGATGCGAAATTAAAGTTCCACTCAGGATATATATTTCAAAAATTAAAATTCAAGACTTCATTTTCAGGAGCTTAGGGGCCTCCCCACTCCAGCAAAATAATTCTATATCTCCTTTTTGCATCCGGCGCCTCAATTGTGGTGGATTACTCTACATTAACGAAACTCAAGCGAATTTTTCTGCGATACCAATACAAATACTATGATAACAATTTGATAGGGTGGGGGCGCTAAATATTTCATTTAGCAGCGGGGTGGGGTGGGGCATCAGGAGAAGCAACTTCACGAACGTAGATGACGTTTAATAATAATATAATAATTTGACATAATTCGTTTTCTTAGTCTAATGCGAATTGATTTAGTAAAAAACCAATAATAAATGTGTCTTGTCAAAAATTTATCTTTTTTCGTAAAAATTAATTTTCTTGGTCAATATTTTTTTTACCTTTTCCAATTGTTCATATTCTACCTTAACCAAATATTTTCTACGCAAAGTATTATCTTTTTAAGCCAGAAGATGAGTTTTTTGCAAAAAATACCATATCGCAACAAAATATTTGAATTTTCCAATAAAAACATAGTTTAATTAAGAATTTGAGCCAAATATAATTGATTTTTGTCCAAATATTTAACTTTTCAACTAAAAAGATTTAATTCTCAAAAAAAGAATATTTTCGACGAGAAATGGAATAGTCTCATTTTAATTTTCTTTTTAAATCAATTTGCACCAAATTTTCTAATTTTAAATGGGGTTTTTAACAAACTTGTTGGCTTTTTATAACTAAAACAACAAAAAAATACATTTTTCACAAAACATCGAACGTATCATTTTTTACTTAGAGAAATGAGTTTTCAATCAATCAAAATAAATTATCATTCAAGCATTTTACTGTGTAACCACTAAATAATTTCATTTCTTAAAGAATTTGAACGTCAATTAGAAATATAAATTTCAAACAAAGTTTACTATAAATTTGTATTTTAGAAAATAAATTTGAAGTAAAGAGAAATATAATATTAACCTAAGAAATAAACTTTCAACCAAAAAGGTCAATTATTTATAAGGAAACAATAATTTTTAACGAAAAACACAAATTTTCTATAAACCACATTTATCTTTATATAGCAATTATAAATAAAAGCTCAATTTCTTACCAGAGAAAGGCAAATTTTCGAATATGGATAAATTTTTCACGGGAAAAGAAAAATAAAGAAAAAATAAAATAGTTCGCATTTTAGTTAGAGAAATAAGATCGATAGCAAAAAAAAAATAAATAAATTTGAAATAAAATATTTAAATGTTCAACATGAAAAAACATAGTGATTACCTAATTTTTCGAAACTTGAAAACAAAAAAGAAATCTTCTCTAGAGAATTTAATTTTTAGGAAAAATATTCAATCTTTACGTTTTAACAAAAAAAAAATTTAAATTTATGTATTTTCTATATATTCATATTATATATTTTTAATTTTATTAAATTTTTTAATTAATAGAATATAATTTTACTTTAATCCAAAAAATAAAAAAAGGACACAGAGGGAAGCTTCTTCAAAAGAGAAGAAAAATAATAATTCCTTAAAAGAGGGAAAAAATTTCGAAATGTTGTTAAACATAATCAAGTAACATTTTTCAAAGCATAAAAATTAAGAATGAAAACAAGAGATAGCTATTAAACTTAAAAAACGTGAAAAAATTAGTCAGTTAAAAAAAAGAAACAGATTTTAAGAGATTTACCTTCGTTTAAAACAGTGAGATTGCAATTTTTTGAAATTTAAAAATAGGCTAAACACGCAAATTGATTTGTCTCTGGGCACACAAGGTAGGTAAAACGCTCACTTACTATCATTGTTTTTTATTTCCTTATCTTAAAAGTGTAAATAATTTTAAATTAAAAAATAACAAATTTTCTAATGACCCGAGTATATACAAATTTTAAATCAAGATAAATAAATAATTACATTATTATATCTGACTATTGCATTAGATTCCTGATCAGCGTAAAGAACGATATTAAATTTTGTACAATTTTTTGATTTGTTTCTTTTTAATGAAAAAAGTTAATTTTCTAGAAATATTGATTTCTAGACAATCTTGATCTTTTATTGGGCTAAAACAAATTCTCTATATATATTCTTTATAGAATTTTATTTTACCACATCATAAACTTTAACAAATTGAAAAAACTAAATTTTTTTCTGAAATAATAAAGGTCTTATTTTTCTCATTTAAAAAATTGGTATTCTATTAAAATAAAAATAATTTTTAAAAATTTTACTGCAACTTTGTTGTTGTGTTATATATATAATTTTTTATATTTAATGCAGATATAATTTAGGCAAAAAGTTTTGGTTAATAAAATTCACAACTAAAAAAAAATTCAATCTTATTTCTTACGATCGAAGGAAAATCTAATCGCTTTATTTAAAAAATAATCAATAAAAAAATTATAGATCTTTTTGGAGTGGACAACTTTAGTCTATTAATTTTAGTTTGTATATCGTGTCGTTTTTCGAAAAATGTACTGTTTGAATTTTGCATCTTATTTTTCACGATTAAAACAAAAACTCTTCATGACAATCATGAACGAGTCTTCGCAATTTTTTGCAAGAGCAATGTTTCTCTATTAATTTTTTTCATAGGTTGTGCCGTTTGTCCACAATTTAATTTTTTTATTTTTAATGTTGTTTTTTACGACAGAAAACAAAAACTATGCATCCGATATGAAATTCATTAATGACAAATTTGTAGATTTATTCAGGGTGGGTAATTTTATTTAAATCATTTTTTTCGCATCTATGATTGTAAAATGGAATTTTTTATTTTTCATTATTTTTTTTACGATCAAAATATGAATTTTCAACTTCTCAACAAATTCAAAAAGCCCTCATGATAATTCATTCAGGCTTTCGAAAATTAACATGTTTCCTTTCTTGACTTTTTTTGACTCAAAATGTTCATTCTTGTTCGTTTTTTTTTATTTTGAAAATGCTATAACTCTGATTATCTTTATTTTATCATAAAAAGTCATCAGGATAAATTGTTTGAGTGTCATAAATTGTAATTATAATATGGAAATTTAATGGAAATGACATATTATTTCAGGGAAAAACTCGCGTGTGAAGCACGAAATAAGCAATAACAATGTGTTTGGTAAAGCCGAAGGAGCTTTAACCAAAGAGAATTCATAACCACGAAATTACTGTTGTTGATGCTTTGTCCTTTAGTTTTCAAAAGTCCTTGCACAAGCGAAAGCATCTAAAACCAGATATTTTTCAAATAAATCGCTATTTGCACATGATTCAATTAAAAAAAAAATTCTTTGGCTTTTCTGTATATATAGGAAACAAATTATTAAAATTGTTCACTTAGAAATAATATTTTTTTTAGCTATTTAATGCACATAACTAAAAATTTTTTAGAAAAATGTTAAGCAAGATTTTCAGCTTTTATTTAAGCTATGAAAAGTTGATTATGATACTTCTAAAATGACTAAGTCAGATTCACCGAGGTTTTGCCTGAAAAGCATAACATTGACACGATGACATTCATACATTTTATTATTTTCACCTTGCTTTGTTCACGCCTTGAATCTAGATTAGCCGAAAATATTTGTTTGTTTTGCATGAATTTTATTTTTAAGAGTAGATATTTTTATTTTACAATTAATTCAAACATTTTATTCACCACATATTCATTAAATATTAATGAGGAAACTTTAATTTCATAATGAGGATTTAAGAGGATGAAATATAAGATATTATATTAAACTGAAAAATTTGAAAAGAGAATTTATTTTATGCATACAATAATTAAATAATTTTGTAATTTGAATCTTTAGAAAACTTTTAAAAAATTAATTTTATTCACATTTAAATTGAAATTAATTACATTTTAATGTTTTATTCAAATTTGAAATAAAATTTCAACAGGAAATAATAGTTAAACAGCCAGTACATTCTTAAGCAAAAAATATCTATGAATTTTTCTTAAAATCTCCAAATTAAGTTGTTAATCAAATAAGAAGAGTAATTTGCGTTTAAAAACCACCCTAAGAATATTTCATCGAATAGTTAAGAATTCACTAGACGCGAAATAGCAAAAAAAATTTAATTGTAAATAATCACAAAAATTATTTTCAGAAAACTTTAGATTACTTTAGAATATCTTTTTTTCGCAAAGATACTGAATTTTGAAAATATGGAATTTGTTAATTTTTCAAAGGTCGAAATATTTGTTCCCAACACTTAAAACGAATATTTAAGGCATGGGAGAAAGGACAAGTACACAAATCCCAACTTTACAAATAAATCAACCTATGCTACACAATCCCAGCCCTCACACCCTAAGCCACACAACAGAAACTATCAAACCTCTTGCCTACACGCCCCAAGACCACCATCCTAGGGCAACACACACCCAGCATACACACCTCCAGTTCGCACACCGTAACCCACACGCAGCAAGATCACAAACTTCAAGTCCCACAAACCTTAACCTCTCTTAAATATTCTTTTTAAGTTATTGGAATATGTATTTAATCTTAAAAAAAAAATTAAGAATGTTTAAAGTTTAGTTACAGGGGTAAGAGATATTAAAAAGTATGGATGCTCTTGTGGAGATCCATTTTTCGTTTTCATTTTCACGCAATTGGTGACAGGGAGCTCCTGTAGTTCCAACTCTTATTTTATTTCGTGAGGTGTGAAATCTGAGAGTCCTTTGATGACCATTTTCAGGTGTGTTTCTTTCTTTGGTATATACGAGTGGCAATGGATACATTAGTGGAGAAGACTTTGGATAATACATCATAGTCCATTTTGCTCTGAGGTCTGAATGTATAAGTTCCCTTATTTATTTTACAAGTAGGATTTTCGAGCTTAAATCTTGATTCCTTTTGTACTTCTTGCAGGTAAGGTATTTTTGACATAACTAGGATCGAAAGTGGAGCCTTAATTTTTGCTGTGTCTTGTTCAGTTTTGCCTATTTCACCATCTTCAAATGCCGAAAGACTATTGTTATCAATGTCCATATCATCGTAGTTGTTTTCGGTTTCCAGGTTCTAGAGTTGTATGTATTTGTTCTCGCTTTTTAAAGATAGAGATTTTGTTCTAGTAGTTGCCTTTTTGACAGGTTTGTTTTCGTTACAGTTGCCATGTTTCCTTTTTTTGGCGATGTTCTTTCTTATTACACGCTGCCAGTTGATAGGAGTTGGGATAGTGTCTCCTTTCGTAGTCATTTCACAAACGCGCGCCAAGCGCCTTCGATTGTGATGCTAAGCCATGAGGAGAGCGCGAGCAAACACCTTTGCCCTTCTCTTAACTCTGCACTTATTTCACTTCTGTTTCATTAAAGGTGAAACAAAACGAACAAAAGTACCTAACAGCTAACACTGCAAGTTGTAAACAGCAGCGTAAATGAAAAAGATACGAGATGGCAGTTAGATAGTTAGAAGAGGCGTCCCCTCTTATTTTCTCGGTTGCTCTCATAAACTCATAAACTTTTCAACATCAACTATTCCTTATATTTTGCCTTCACTTTTCCTGTGAAACGAGCTTTACACTTTCGCACGCACACGAGTAACCGAAGCACAAAACAAGACTTCTGTAACAAATTTTTAGTTCGTCCGCCGCTAATTTTTCTATTTGTTGCCCATCGCAGATGGCCCTGACCCGCGACACAGAGGTGAAAAAAGCGCGTGCGCGATAACTCGAATTTGTTTCTTGTTATACCATGGTGTCACATGGTGTAGACGCGTGAATTAAAATGTCATTAAAAGTTTCGTTAAAATGGATCCAAAAAATTGTGCATTGAGTGACTGTGATGTAAAAAAAATAGAAAGAAGGAAGTGATAGGGCACAAGTTTCCATCGCGACGAAGTATAGGTCTGCAGTGGGTACGGCCTACATAACCTCCAAACGTTTGTTTGTAACATTTGTATCATTCCTGTATTTATTTCATTTCACTGCAAATAAAGGCATAATGGAGTTAATGAGAAGCAAGAAATAGTATGCTAATTATCCTTAGTTTCTCATTTTGCGTTTCTTATTTGCTTCACTTAGTCTTTATTCTTCCTTTTTTATTAAATTATTTTAAGATTTAATACATGCAAAGAAGGGGCATATACATATATAAGTACCAACACATATGCACTTTTATAGTTGGAATGCCCATTGCAGATGGCGCTGAATATCGCTATTTTTGACTACAGGAGTTGACCGAGCCTGATGTGAATCTAATGACTTTTAATGCCAATGTGCGCCGTTATATAGAGGACACCGTGTAGGCGGTCTGTGGGAGTTGCGCGAAGAGGGTAGAAAATCGATGGAGGGAGATGCGCGCGTCGAGCTTCGCTGGCGCTCTACTCGCATTTAACACCTCTACTCGCCCTGGCGCCTGGCTGACTTCGCTTCTCTCTCTGTCTCTCTTACTCTAAGGTCTAATATTAAGTTGATATGATTTAATTTAGTTGCATACTAAATGAATAAACGTCGTCTGCGAGCGCGTTTTTATTCTACCAATGAAATAGTCTCGCTCTGTGCGAGCCGCATAGAACACATGGTATTCGCTTAGGCAATAAATAACACAGAATCAAATTTAAATATGTAACCTCAAGTTCTTTAAAAGCCTGTAACATAGAATACTTCTTTAAAACAGAACAAATTTATATTGAGCCCTTCGGAAATGATTTCAAATATTTAACGGAACAGAAAGTGTGAAAGAAATAATTATTTAAATAATTGTTTCAGATTTAAAAATATTTTCCTAACGCGTTCTGTTATCTGAATTGGTTAGGACATTAGGCGATTCGTAAATACTCATTGCGTGGATGCGATCGCGTACTAATAAAAAAATACTTTGAATAATATGTCTATAAAATTATAGCAAAATCCTTGATATTTATATCACAGATATTATTTTTGTGATAAATAGCAAATCTTATTTTCTTCATCCATATTGGTGTGAGATGATGTAGAAACTGCTTTGATGATCCTATCTGCAGTAGTTTGAGCCTTTTTATATAGTGTGTAATTTGTCTTAAATCAGATCCTACTTTGATTCTGAGCTTGGAAAAATGGCCGATTTCGGATACTTTTAGCGTCAAAGTAGGGTCTAAATTACATTAAAATCGCTGCTTATTTAGAACCTACTTTACTGCTGCCAGCGCCTACTAAAGTTAGAGTTGCGGTTTTAAAGTAGTGCCTTAATTTCGACTCGGTATGTTAGATATTATATCTGCAGTAAGATTTGTATTATATTAAGTCCACTTACCACCAAAATTTAAAAAAATCACGAAGGGAAGAAGCAGAGTTCCGAGAAGGTTCTTCATGTTTCCGGGTAGAATTTACAATTGACGAATGAGAAATTTTTAGGCATATTCACTGCTATATATGTGCTTATCGCTATCGGTGAATGTGACTCGGAAAACCTTCAAAATCATGAAAAATTCGAATGAGTTGTGACATTATTGCCATAGCTTTCGAGCTAGGACAAACATTTCAAATTTTGAATATCATTCAACAGACGTGGCACGCTGTCCTTCTTCTAATAACATACCAGTTTCCATATCTAAAGTGGGGTATACTTACAGTAAAATCAGCCCAGATTTTCATACACTTTTTTCCTTGAAGATATTTTTAAATTTCAAAAAAT
The DNA here is from genome assembly GCA_010014905.2 of Druon quercuslanigerum. Taxonomy (NCBI): domain Eukaryota; kingdom Metazoa; phylum Arthropoda; class Insecta; order Hymenoptera; family Cynipidae; genus Druon; species Druon quercuslanigerum. The sequence continues at coordinate 9,009 of JAAAKG020135175.1, forward strand.
TTTATCAATAAAGAGAATCATGAACTTCATATTTTTTATGAAAATTGCAATTGAAAATGCAGATATTTCTTTATCATAAATGGTCTATTTTTTAAGTGCATAAAAAACTTTCCTTTAGGGGCATCAACATATTTAAAGAATTTTTACCCATAAACGCAGTTCATAAACTGGGATACCAATTTGAGATACCAATTTTCCACTTTTTCCCTTTTCCCCTTTTTTCTTTTTCTTGTTTTTTAGTCAAATGCGAATTGATTTAATGAAAAATCAAAAATAAATGTATCTTGTTGTTTTCTAATCTTTACCAATTGTTCATATTTTTCCTAATCCAAATACTTTCTGCAAAAAGTATTTTTGTTTCATGCGGGAAGTTGAATTTTCTGAAAAAAAAAACAAATTCTCAACAAAATTTTTTAATTTTTCTATAAAAACAAAGTTTAATTACGAGCTTTAAAAATATGTTTATAGCCAAATATAATAGATTTTTACAAAATATTTAACTTTTCCACTAAACAGATGAATTTCCAACTAAAGAGATTAAATCCTCAACAATGATGTCAATCTGCCTTGCTTCTCCAGTAAAGAGGCGTAGTCTAAGTAATCGTAAATATTTTTAAAAGTTTGATTTGCCTAAATTTAAGATGTCAGTTTACCTATCCACAATTTTTTTTTTTCGGCTCTTTGTATATACTGGAAACAGAATAATAGAATTGTTTACTCACAAAACATATATTAATTTTTTAGAGCTATTTAATGTATATATTTGAAAATGTTGTACAAAAATTTTAATAGAGATAAATAAATATGTTTTATAAATGAAGGTGGCCGTGAAAGATTTTTAGCTTTATTTAAGAAATAAGAAGCTGATTACCATACTTCTAAAAAGAGTAGGTCACATTCAGCGAGGTTCTTCCTCAAAATAATGACATTGACATGATGACATTCACTTATTCCATTATTTTCATCTTGCTTTGTTCACGCTTTGTGTCTAGATTTTAGAATTAATTTAATTCTGTATTCTTTATTTTAATTCTAATCCTAGAATTTATTTAAACTTTTTATTCGTCATATTTTTATTAAATGCTAATAAGGAAATTTTATATTTTAAAATAAAAATTTAAGGAGATGGAATATAATATATTATATCAAACTAGAATAATTAGAAAAGAGAATTTACGTGAGGCATACTTTGATTTGATTTTTACCAATTGATTCTAAACAAAAATTGAATAATTTTGTAATTTAAATCATCAAAAAATAAATTGAAATAAATTTAGAACTGAGAATTCCTGTAATTATAAATATTACAATTTTAATGCTTTTAATGTAAACGGGTGTGATTATTACAAACCTTTATTTAAATAATTTTCAGCAATAATATCTTATAAGACTTGAAACTAATAGAAATTTTTTATATTTAACATAATTCATGCTTTGCAGGGTGAAAAGGGATTTTTAAAATAATTTATTTATTTAAAAAACTTTTTCTTTCATTAAACATGACTTTTTATAGAATACGGGAATTTTTCGAAAAGTAATTAAATTTTCAACTTAAGAGTTTCACTGATATTTATTTAAACCAAAAGAGATAGAATTTATTATTTTAAAATTAATTTTTAAACCAAAAACACGGATTTTCAATAAGTAAACATTGTACAAGATACACTTTTAAATAAATAAGAAAAACTATTAACAAAAAATTGAATATTCATTGTAAAAAGATTTATATTTGAGTCCTTAACATAAATATAAATTTCGAACAATAAATAAATTTCTTTCGATATAGTTAAATTTTCATCCAGAAAGGATGAGTTGTCAACATAATTTTTTAATATTGACAGAAAAAGGAATGGATGAACTAAAAAAATTAATATTAAACAAAAATTTAATAATTTTTTAGAAAATACATGAGATTAAATCAAGTAGTTAAGCCTTTGATCAAATTTTTCACCCAGTGGTTGAATTTAAAATTATATATTTAAAAAAATTAATTTTCAATGAAATAGTTAAATTTGCAAACAAAAAAATTTGCTTTTTATCAAAAAGTGTACATACCTTTAAGAAACGAGAACTAATTTAGATGAATTTTTAATTTCAAAAATTACTAAAGAAAATAAATTTTTTACCATACAGAATAGAGGCGCTAGCAGCTCAAAACAGATTTTTTGAAAATATAAGAAAACAGTTAAATTAAAAATAAAGAAGATTTTTCAACTCAAATTATCATTCTGCAGTTGAACTGTGCAAGATAGGAAAAAATACGAATAAAAAAAATACAACAAAAAAGTGTCTACAATTCCGTATAAATCTTTTTTTTTTATAAAATACATAGATTTTGTTTTATTAATAAAAAAAATTAAATCAACTAATTTTTTGACGAAGGATGCGAAAATAAATTCTTTTCCACATAACATGTATTTTAATGGCTTATCCAACTTATTTTTCTGCACACTACTGTTTTAAAAAAATTCATCAAAACTTACTAGAATTCAAAATTTTATAAATTCTTTTATGTCCGATAAAGTATTTCTATACAAAGAAAATTGAAATGATTTCTTTTCTGATAAAAAGGGCCGCTAATTTTTTTATTTGTTAACCTTCATTATTAAACAAAAATAAATAAATTACCAGTATAAACAAAATTTCAAGTTTATTATGTCTGAGAGACAAATTCTATGAATATAAATTATTTATAACTGATGTTTATCAGATATTACAGGATTTTCTTACGTTTAAAAACTATGAAAATAACGCATGTCTTTAAAGTTTATTAATATTTATAATAAAATTGTAAGAGCAACAAATTTTTCCATCGTTTTTTTTTATTTTTCATAAAAAAATTTTCCAAAATTTTTCCCCCTTTTTAAGAATTTTTAGTTTGAATTTCAATCACAATAAAACGTTTAAAATTAAAATTTACAACTCTACACTACCCTCGGAAATTATGAGATCGATTGACCCAAGCACTATTAAAAATCGCTGCTGGCTTTGAACCACGATAACTCAGCGAAAAAAAAAGATAAAACATTTTTAAAAAACAGTTGGAAAGCCTATGAAATTCGACGCCTATTTATGTCAAACAATGTTTTTTTTATCTGCTGAAAAGAATACAGCACGTGATAAGTATTTAAAAAAAAGTGTAGATTTTATAAAATTTTGTATCGCGACTTCAACATTTAGCCTGACCTAGGATAATTGTGGAAAAAGTATGAAAATTATGCGACATAGAGCCTGAAGTATTATCTTTAGTTTAAGTCAAAGAAATTTTGAAAATCTTAATCGGTTTCCGAGATACGATTGAAAATGTTCAATCGTATCTAAATTAAGTTGTAGTCGACGATCACGGTTCTCGTTTGGTCTGCTGCTCGTCTCCTTCGTGCGGCAGGACCGAATAGGCCACGCACAGAGGTGGTGCTTGATTGGGGCTCTTTTATACTTTTGATTCTCCTCATCAGAAATTTTTATTTGAAATTGTTGTAAATTTTTAAAATTATTTATTGTTTTTTTTTATTTACAATTATTTGCTCTTTTATGAAAAATTAACCCTTCTATTAAAATTTATAATTTTCACTGCCCGTTAAACATTTTTATCTCTGTAAGTGTTTAACTAATTGATTGTAACTACGACTGTTTTGTTACAATTTGTTAACAATTAGGCTTTCGTGTTTAAATGTCAATTTTTTTTAAACTACTGCACTTTTAAAAACTTTTCATTGTTTAAAAATCAATTTAATGTAAAGAATTCCTGAAAAAAAATTAGGAATATAATGACCAAACTTGTACAACCGCCATAAAATTCTCCTATTGCAATCAGAAAAAAAACCTTCCCTTTCCTCTTCTAAAAAAGAAAAGGAAAAAAATTAATCTCTTATTTGGACAAAAATTTCTTTCACATTTTTGTATCCTCTTTTTTATTTTTGTCCAAATCAAAGATTCATTCTTTTTTTCTTTTTATTTTTAGAAGAGGATAGGGAAGGACTTCTTTTTGGATTGCAAAAGTAACATTTTATGTCGGTTGTCCAAATTTGGTCATTATATTCTTGATTTTATTTTCAGGAATTCTTCACATTAACTTGATTATTGACCGTTAAAATGGGCGCTCAAATTTGATTTTGGTCTCATTAAATTTCCTAATTTTTAAATTAACTGACTTGGATTGAAGGTAATTTCTAGATCCGGTTTGCTAATACCTGGTTTGTCTTTTCAACTTTTTCTTGAATCTTAGCTTTCAGGAAAGGAGCATCATGTCAGCGGTGCTGTTCCTGTTTGCTGGAATTCTTATTTTTTTTTCTTCTGTTTTATTTTAATTTACTTTGTTCTATTTTATTTTATTTTGCTTCGTTTTGTTTTATTTTATTTTGTTTCATTTTTTTGCCTTTATGAGGGTGCTCCATGAGTGCCGAAACGTTGTTGATTATTTTTTTAAGAATATTTTCTTAATTGTAAATTCATGATAGTAAAAAAAAGGACGAACTAAATAAAAAGAGAAGGAAGTGGGACGATGGTCGTGGGGGCTAAAGCGCAGGCTGTGGACCCACTCTGTCGGCTTGCGGGTTCGATTCCCGCCTCGCACTCTGGAAGAGCCTCGGTGGCCCATGCGGTGAAC
>JAAAKG020135176.1:0-13614 GCA_010014905.2 Druon quercuslanigerum
TACCTTTAATTTAAAAAAAAAATTTGAGGTGATTTGGATTTTCTCGATTGTTATTTAAAATCTTATTGACTAAAAGGCCAAATTTTTGGCAATCGTCCTTACCTTATTTTATTGCTTTCATGATTTTAATAATAAAAACTGATTTTATTATAAATAAGATGTACGTATATATTAGAAAGTAAGAGTAAATCCGATAAATCTTTGGACTTTAAAGGAACGAAGCCTGAAATGTCCAGCTCATGCTGCTGATCGACCATGACACGTATTGATCAAGGAGATCACCAGAGGAACCTATGCATTGAACTGAATCTCAAAATTAACGATAAATTTATTCTCAATTTTCACGAAAAAGTGCCCACCTTCCTCGAAGTCTTTTTCTTCATTTAAACAAACCCAGAAGATTCGTGGGTTAAAGTTTTTTTTTAACATTCTAGCTACCATAAGTTAACATTAATATATTTATTCTCTGATTAAAAATAATTTTAATCATATATTTCGAAAAAGGGTAATAAAATAAGGAATTTAAAAAATAAATATAATTCCTTGGGCACGAATAGCTCATTCTTCAATGTTATATGAGTTTCCTGTCCTGAATATTTTACTTTAATTTTAAATTTAGTAAGTTCCTCAAAAAAATTAAACTAGTATCTGTTAACAAATAATTATTTCGTTGCAGATACTTGGATTTCGGACTCACCACACTATTCACATCATTTGATGCTATTTTTAAGCTGTGACATTATTTTGCTACTATTTTTAAGTAAAAAAACAATTAAATTGAACCAAAAAGGGCGAATTTCCAAGAAGAATGTCCAATTTCGATATTTTTATCTCCCCCAAATTTCTGCGCAAACCTTTTAAAATGAAAGGTTTGAAGCATCAACAACTGTAATTTGGTGACTGTGAATTCTCTTCTGTTAAAGCTCCTTCGGCTTTAACGAACACATTTTCAACGCGTGTCACGTGCTTCGCACTCGATTTTGTCCAAAATGATTCTTCCTGTCCTGAATCTGGTGAATGTACAGAACTTACTTTAATTTTAAATTCAGCAAGTTCTTAAAAAAAATTAAACTAATATCAGTTAAAAAATAATTATTTCGTTGCAGATATTTGGACCTCGGACTCACCACACTATTCACATCATTTTACTATTTTTAAGCGGTGACATTATTTTGCTGCTATTTTAAATAAAAAAAAAAGAGTTAAATTGAACCAAAAAGGACGAATTTCCAAGAAGAATGTCCAATTTCGATATTTGTATTTGCCCAAAATTTCTGCGCAAACCTTTTAAAATGAAAGGTTTGAAGCATCAACAACTGTAATTTGGAGATTGTGAATGCTCTTCTGTTAAAACTCCTGCGGCTTTAACGAACACATTCTCACCGCGTGTCACGTGCTTCACACTCGACTTTGTGCAAAATGCTTATTCCAATATTGCAAAATAATGTAAAAGTTTGACAGAAAAATGGATTTTTTTCTATTATTTTTTGTGCCATCAAAATTGGAAATTTCAATTTTTCGAAAACGTTTCCTTTTTTTATTGACCTTTTTTCGGATCCTGCGTTATTTAGGTTATAATTATAATTTTTGTTTTTTTAAAACATTTTTTAAGTACTATAGCTCCACTTATTTTTTTTTATCAAATAAAGCCATTAGGAGATAATGTTCGTCTTTTCAAGTACTACGAATAACCGTACAGAGATGTTTTTAATACTGAAAAAAGTAGTGTTAAAATTTTTCAAAATGCGCTTTCTTTTTGAATTTGTATCCAAAACACTCAAACATAGCTACATTCGCGAAAACCTGTTTTTTGAGTTCAGAGGGTGTCAAAGCGTGAACTTTTTACAAACACGGGTGTGTAAAAAGATTAATTATTTTAAAGCAAATAGTTGCACTTTATCAACAATAAAAGTTTCTTTTGGCTTAAAATTTCAAGAGCTTAGTGGAAAATTCAACTACTGTTTTAAAAACTCATTATTTTGTTGTTAAAAATTTAACTACTTCGTAGAAAAGTACTTTTTTGGCTTGAAAATTCTAGAACTTGGATGAATTTTTTTTCCTTTATAGACTGAAAAATCTTTCTTAGTTAAAAGATGGTCTTTTGTTGAAAATTCATCTTTTTGGTAGAAAAATATCTTAGTTGAGAATCCATCTTTTTTGTTGAAAATTCAACTATTTTGGTAAAAAATTCAACAATTTCGTGAAAAAAGGACTTTTTTTGTTAAAAAAAAATATTTTTTTTGGATTATAAATTCCACAGTTTTGTCGAAAACTCATATATTTAGTCTAAAAAATCGTCGTTTTAAGATAAAAATTCATTTTTCTTGGTATAAAATCAATATATTTTGTTTGTTGAAAGTACAACTGTTTGGATGCAAATTAATCCGTTTTGGTTAACAACTCAACTAAATGGTTGAGAATGAACTTTTTTGTTTAAAATTTCGTGTTGCCTTATGGAAAATTCGTCTTTTTGGCTTAAAAGTTTATCAATGTGGTTGAACTTTTTTCTCGACTGAAAATTTTTTCTTGGTTTAAAATTAATTTTTTTTTAGTTAAAAAAGCATCTTTATTGTTTGAAAATTCAACTATTTGGTCAACAATTCAATCTCTTTGTTTAAAAATAATCACTGCTGCTCGAAAGTTCAACTATTTAGTTGTAAGTTCAACTGTTTGGTTGAAAATTGAATTATTGGATTGAAAAATAACTTTTTTGTAAAAAAATGAATTATTTTTTCTTTCTTAAGAGGTAAATGTTTTCTAAAAGATTCGACCTTACAGTTAAAAAACCCGAACGTTTCCTCTTTTTCGGTATAAAATTTTTAAGTTTTTTAGTTGAAACTTGAATACATTTCGAATGAAAACAAAATAATTTCGTGCTTTATTTTTAGAAAAAAACAATATTTTTCCCCTGTTTTGAGATAATTCCGGGCTGTTGCGTCTGTACATATAAAGTATCATCAATTTTTGGTCAGCTAGCTCTGACTTTTCCAGGCGACTATTATCGCCTAATCGACCCCATATTTTTCCACGCAGAAAGCACACTTTAACTTAAAAACGTCCGATCTTTGGGAGTCGTGAATCTAAAGATACCCTCGGACACATTTCTAGATCCGCGGTTTGAGGAGGGGTTTGAGGAGGGGCAGTGCAGACGCTTTGGTGATTTTCTTAAAGCGTCTTCAAGAAGGTGGGAGATCGCCGAAAGCTTCTCGACTCATTTCTCGAATCTACCAGTAACCAGTCTCGACTTAACCCACAAGTCAGTCACATCGACCGTCACTTGACGACGAATCTTAACAGTACTTGCGTGAGTACATTCATTTTTTTTTAAATTATTAATTTCGCGTTTTTTATCAAGGAGAAAGTGTTCGCGCTTCGCGCTGGTCCAACTTCAAAATTGTGGAGTGGTTAGACATTTAGAGTGGATTGCTTTTTTTGTGAGGAAAACATCGATTTTTTGGTGATGGATCAAATCCCTTGATCGAAATATGTACACTGTCATAATCGTATTTTCAGTCTGCAAAAATAATTTTTTTTTTAATTTTTGATCTGTAATTTTTTATTCGAAACTTTTTTTTTAAATTTTGTTTGCCATTTAAAAAAAATTGACTGTGATTTTGAAGATATTCTAATATTTGACATGGTTTTTTGTTTATCGAGAGGAGTCTGTTTGAGATCATCAATTTTGTTAATAGTTTAAATATTCTTCTAAATGAAGCAGATTTTTATTTTTATTAAACCAGAATTGTATGGGAGATTGATTATATTAAAATGAGGTCAAATTCACCAGCTGTTCTTTTTTTAGATAATTTTTGAGTTATTAATAATTTAATTATGAATTAAAATTATGATTTATAATTATTAAAATTATTAAATAATGGCATTAAATAGCACTGAAATATCGTGGGACATTCTTATTATAATAATTTTTTGAATGTGACCCAAAATGGCATGCATGCAGAAAACAATGTTTAAAGATCTGATTAAGAAAGAAAGCAATTTACTCTCTTCAAATAAAAATAACGAAAGTTATTTATAATTTAGAAAGCAATTAGTTACTTATGATAATCAGTCATTAGGAATCAGACCGGAATTGAATAGATGAATTCTCAACTATTTGCTAGAAAATTAAATTTTTTATTTAAAATTCAACTGCTTGGTTAAAAAAGAACGTTATTTGTATAAAAATAATATTTGCAGCTTTAAAATGCAACTGTTTTTGAGAAAATTTGTGTTAGAACGAATTTCATTCACATTTCCTAGTCACTAGAATTTATTTTCTTTTTACTGATTTTATTCATATTTTAAAATTATTTCATGATTGGAAATAAAATGTTTATTTTTGAATAAAAATTAAACTCAGCATTGCGCATTGTAAAATCTTTTATAATTTCCTGGAATAAATGATAAAAAATGCAAAGTCTCATGTTTGTATTTTGCAAAGGAATGCAAAGTTGATGAAACGTGAAATTCTACGAGTACGTTTCGTAAAACAACATGATTGGCACGATACACAAGGAAGTTCTCGATTTTTCTTCTTCAAAGTTTAAATCAGTCTTTTAATTTTCTTAACCTCGTTCAATATTGTACAGTATTAAATTAAAAATTTATTTTTCTTCTAGTATTTAATTATTTTTAAAGCAACCTTGATAACTCATATCCTCTATTTAAAAGGATCCAGTTTTTTAGTACCCACTTTTCGAGTAATAAAAAAATAGATTGTCACAATTCTTTATTCAAAACAATTATCTTCTCAGGGCCAGATAATCTCAAAATGTCCTTTTTCTGTGACCTATTTCAAATAAAATCTAACAATTTTGTAGATATTTTTTTTTGAAATAGTAATTTTTAAATTTTAAATTGAGGATTAATGTCTTCAGGTAGTTGGACAAATAACGTACGTTGGTAAGAGGACACCGTCTTTGCGACGTAGCCGTCGACGATTCTCGATATGCGTAACCCGAAATGGCCTGAAGGAGGCAAGCGACGCCTCCGCGCTCTCCCGGGTGTAAAAATAACCCTCTTGCGATTCACGCGTGAAGCCGGTTCGAAGATTTGTAAAAACTAACGGAATGCTTCTTGCATCATTCTCCAGTCAAAAAAAAACACTCTCCTCTCCTCTGCGCCAAATTGTGTCAAACCTCGATTGCAAGATCAAGTGCGTGGGAGAGAACTCCCTTCTTTTATTTGACTTCAACAATCCGAAATGATTTTAAACTTCCGGAAAGTCTCGAATTTCAAGAAAAAGGGAACCTTATATTTTTACATTCTGCAGCATTTAGACTAAAAGGGTTGAAAAAATTGTTAACTATTTTCAAACAGATAGTTAGAGAAGTTCGGGTATAATGTTTTAAGAAATGTCATTTATCTCTATTTTTTGTAAGACAAACAATATTTTGTAAGAGGGTGAATCTATTTTAATTCTTTCCGGTAAATAAGTATGTCATCTATAAACATACATTTCTAAAGATATACTGAATATCTGAGTATCCAAAAAGCAACTTTCTTTTCATTATTTATAAAAAATGGCATCAATATTTAGTAAATGTAATTAATCATCTCTGACAATTTTTTAGATAGAAATTTCTCGAGTAGCATTCTATTTTTAATCGTCACAAATAGATGATTCAGAAACGTCGGAAACGTGTGAAATTTCATGCTCTAAATTTGAATCTTCTGACACTTGAAATGTTGATGAAGATACTTTTTGTTCTTTAATTGACTTGGAGTGAGAGTGAAGTATGTGTAGAAATAAAAAACTGCATCTTAAGGAGACATGATTTGTTTCACATTGACAATGTTTGGTATCAACCAAGAGCAGAGGGAGTCCAGAATTTCTACAGCCAAGACCTTCCTCTATAAATAAAGTGCCAGGCAGTTTGCTAATTATATATCAATGCACGAGCAAGATCCCTTTCTAGAAGCGTCGATATGTGAAGGAGCCATAGATTTTTGGAATCTAATTTATTGCTTTAAAAAATAAGCATATAAATTACCCAATTTAGAACACTTTCTCCTATTAATAAGCGCAGGGTTCCTTCAGAAGTATGGTTTAATAAATTCGAAAGAATTTTCTAGGTCTTCCACCAATTTCGATTTAGAAGCATTCACATTCGAGTAATTTTTAGGTCAATACCTTATAAAAACAGTATTTGATACAAGAATATTAAAAATTAGTCTAATTGTTAAAGTTTTCAGTTGAAAGTCACTGGAATTGAACAATTTTAAATTGGAACGGTTTGTGTTTAGAATATTGTTCGACAATAATTTTTAATTAAAAGCGATAATGATTAAACGAATTTTTAATTTATAATGCTGATAGAAATTTCATAACTTAACAATAATTTAACCATTTAGAAAATAGAAACGTTTTAATATACGTAATATTTTTTGAAAAATAAGTGAGTGGTTGTGTTCCAAAAGTATATAAACGTCTTTTTGGCAATTCTTCAGGATATAAAATAAATTCCCCAAAAATTTAAATACATAATTGAAGTATAAAAAGCTTATTTGGAAACTGTGATACCGAGAAGATGGATGATTCGTTTTCGTTTGTTAAGTCCAAGTTTTCTCAACTTTGGAAGATGATTAGAAATCCAAATTTTAATGTACTTCTAGAAATTTGAAAGGTCTTAGGATATTTTACAAAATTCCAAGAATATTTCAAGGAATTTTAGATAAGATATTAAACATTTCAAGAATATACAAATTTCAAAGGATTTTGAAAAATGTCGTGTATTTTAAAAGATTCCGAGCAACTTCATAAGAGTTCTAAAAATTTATTAGCGTTACACAAAAATTTCAAGAGATTAAAAAATGTCTATAGAATTTCAAACTATTGCGTAAGGTTTCAGAAAATTTTACCAATTTTGAAGTTTTTAAGGAATTTTACAATATTTGAGATTTCAAGGTACTTCAAAAGATATGAAAGATTTCATGGGATTTTTACTTTTTTGGATTTTAGAGAATTTCATCATTTTTTATAGAAATTAAAAAAAACATTGCAGTTTTGAAGATTTTTTGCAAATTGTTATTCAATTTTTGTGGGTGTCCATCGAATTTATAGATAACTTTAGAGAATAATTTAAATGAAATCACAAGGGTATTCTAAGGATTTCTAAGATTTGCTACAAACTCGAGGGATTTCAAAAGAATTTATAAGATTTTAAGGAACTTCAATGATTTCAAGGGATTTAGAAAGAATGACGAAATTTTAGGAATTTTAGAGATTCCACGACAGATGTTAAAGCTTTTAGAGCATTTCAAAATGTGTGAAATGATTTCACGCAATTTTATAGAAGATATATATTGCATATTAGTTTACAAAAATAGTTTACCCCTCGATTTATTATTTAAAAAATTTCACGACACTATTTTCCTTTTCTTTAATTTACATATTCTACTATTCATACTATTTTAAATTTCCTAAATGAGTCCAAGGCCAGACATAGATTTTTATGTCTTTGGGTAAAAAAAAAAAGATAGATAGTTACACAAATTTGCAAAGAAAAATAAGGAAAAATTAAAAGATTTGAAAAATTACATAAAAGATCCTTTTGCGACAATGTGTATTAGAATTGATCTCACTTTTTGAGCCAATAATCCCAGTTTCGAAAAAATGGCTTTTATGCTCTTTTGGGACGCCACCCTTCAATTATAATTACTTTCATTAAAATTAACATTGAATTATTTTTTGTTGCAGATTCCTTCGTAGAAGAAAAACAAATCAGTCACCATGGACGCGATTAAGAAGAAGATGCAGGGAATGAAGCTGGAGAAGGACAACGCGATGGATCGCGCGTTGCTCTGCGAACAGCAGGCCCGCGATGCCAACGCGCGTGCCGAAAAAGTATGTTTACTTTATTTTTATTTTTAAAAAACCTAAAAGTTTTGATGGTGCCTAAAATGACTCAATTAATTCAAGTAACTTATGCCTATTTAGACGCATATAAGTCACTAGAATTTTAAACAATTGAGAACTGATTGCGTCTGTTTAGGACCCGCTGATTCTAATCATATACATTCAAAAGTATTATTTTTTTGATGTTTGCTTCAATATTTTTAAATTAAATTTTATAATTTATTTTACAGGCAGAGGAAGAGGCGCGTTCTCTCCAGAAGAAGATTCAGACCATCGAGAATGAGCTCGATCAGACCCAGGAAGCTCTTATGCAAGTTAATGCCAAACTTGAAGAAAAAGACAAAGCTCTTCAGAACGTGAGTTTTTAATTTAAATTTGTACCATACATTTAAATACTATAATATAGCAAAGGTTCCAGAATATGGGCAAAAGTTGATCAAATGGTAAGAAGAGAAAATTTAGGGATTCAGGATTCAAAATTAATCATGAATCCCTAATAAGACAAAGTAACAGATTACTGCAAATTTGAAGAATTGACGTGTATCTTTCCACTGAATTTTTATTGCGAAATAAATATGGGTTTCGGTACCCCATAAGTATCCGTGGAAATACCTTAGTACAGTTCAGTCCCTGGATTGTTTCAGAGCAATGTATAACGTACAAAAGAATTAGCTCTGTTAGCAGGAAGCATTTTATGTCCATAGGAAAAGATTCATACACATCCGGGACTTACTGCAAATATTCTGCATTGTTTCCACATTTTTTCAGTTGCTCTAGTTTCTTTTTGATAATAATTAAGATAAATGTATCTATATAAAAATACAGTGAGAAAATGGGACAGTATTTTCAAAAATGGGTTTAGCTTCATTTGAGTTTCAGAACATTAGCTCATTAGTTTTAGATAAAAGTACCAATTGGTTGCGATTGCTAAATTGAATTTTAATTAATCGGCATTATAGTACGATCATATGCGTTTAAGTTAATAACACATTATAAAAAGTTTAGTAGGTATAACACTGACATAGTTATAACCGGAACATGTATCTCGATGAGAAGATCCTTTATTGTCAACGTTTCGAGAGACTAATCAATGGGTTTTATAAAGAATAGGCTGTCTTTTTGTTTCAGTTAAGAATTAGGCTATCTTTTTGTTACAGTTAAGAATTACGCTAACTTCATTTAGTTAAGTTTTCCGGACAAATAAAGAACCTATTATTTTTCGAAACATTTCCATTACACAGATGGTAATGTAATTTAGGCTCCTGAAACTTTAAAAACAAAAAATGTTAAAAGATTTTTATTTCTTCTAACACTTCTACGTGATTACTAAATTTCATACAAAATGAAGTTATCCTAATTCTTAACGGTGACCAAAAGATATCCTCTTCTTCGTAGAACCCATCGAAATGCTCTCATCAGAAAACCAAAATCCAAAGTCTAAAATCAGTCTTTTAGTAAAAATTAAGAAGTCAATACGTCACAGTTGAAAGAAGGCCTTATCTTAAATTCTCGTCTTGAGCTAGTTTTGTGAAAATCACTATAGTATTTAGTGTTCTAAATCTGACCATGCTGGAAGATAGTGCAGTCTATCAATAAAAAATAAAGGAAACACAAGATGGTCAAATTTAGAATACTATAAATTTTCACAGAACCAGCTCGACAGAATAATTTGAGAGTATGGTTTCTTTCAACCGCGGCATATTGACTTCTTTTATTTTACTAAGGAATTATTTTTTACTTTGAATTTTTGTTTCCTGATAAGAAAAGCCTCTCTGATCTCAAGTATGTTTTTTTTTACCTACTACACATTTCATAATAACCTAAATTGACTAAAGACTGTAGATACATTTTCTGCAGTACCTCCTACTTCTTGTTGGTGGAATCTGGATGAATTTTAGCTTCAATTGTAGATTTTTCAAAATGCCTCCGATTATATTTTTTTCTGGGGCAACTACCGTATGCAATTAGTTGGTTTGGTTCATTTCTGAATCACACTGATATTGACCACGGTCCACAATGTGCTGGCATCGGATCGCTGACCTTGCAAGGTTTACTTTCATGTTCAGTTCGGTAGGTCATATGAATCCGTGGATACCAGAGCCTTGACGCTTTGGAAGATTTCACCATAATAGGCACGCCAATGACTGAGATACATTGTAATCGTGACCGATTGAATATCAGCCATGTATGGATGTGATTTTTTTTTAATTCTGTGTTCCGTATTTCACATTTTGCATAGGTACACAGTCATTTTTTTCAAAATTTGCCATGCATTTCCTGTTCGCGTTTCAAGGTTTCCTTCCATTTCTGGTTCGTAAATATAATACATATTATTAAATGCAGTTCATTATTGATAGTTAGTATGAATATAATTATTCCAAGAGTAGCTGTATATTATTTTAATGGAAATGCAATTCTGTTCTTCTTTGTTCTTTATGACACAATAAAATTTGATTGCCAAGAAAAAATAAATTTCGAAGCATTTTATACATAAAACTTTTTTAAAGAAATAATTTTTTCTTGGACTTTTTTGTGTCTTGTGTCGTTTTGGCAATAAATGTGAAATTTTTCAGACAAAAATGTACTCTTTTTCAAAGCTTGGACATAGATCATTATAACTCAATATCCACAGTCTACAGTTGGACAAATCCAGAATGAAAGAATGAGAAAAAAACGGTGGGATTTTTGAGTAAATTGACTTGGAATATTTAAAAAAAACGCCACCATTTTTTCAATTTTTAACGTCTTTGAAATTTTTCAACGTATCTCCTGAAAATTTTACTTTGTACTACAATATTTATTATTTCTTGAGCTATTTACGTGCCCAAAGAACACAAACACAACTTCAAGTGCAGCTGAAGCAATAATTCAAATTTAGAATCAAACATAAATTCTGGAAATTTTAGAGATGCTTATTTCTATTCTAAATAAATATATTCTTCCATTAAAAATATCTTGAAAAGGGTCTAAGGAACAATATTAAATGAAAAATGAGAGCATTATATTTTTTAATAAAAATATTAAATGATGAATAGTAAAATATGTATTTAAAGATATTTGTATTCGAATAAGTATTTGCACTAAAAAAGAGAGATTTTTTGTAAAAATTTATTGAATAATTGAGCAAAATATTATCAAAACTTCTGAGATGTTACCAACTGTTTAATTGCCGACCGACCTTCGGAAATAATAACTTTAATGAGTTTAATGACCTGTTTTTTAGCATGTCAAGAAAGCGAATCATTTATCCGGTAGTATTAACATAAAATGGTCTTTAATCTCTATCCTACTTTAGGATTTATATAATACTATTAAATTAAATAAAAAATTAAAAAGGAGGTTTTACCACAAACTTGTGTGAAAATTCTACATCTCAAAATTTTTTGAAATACATAAATTGACTTTTTTAACAAAGGGCTTCAGCGATAATTTGTAATTTAGTCTGAAAAGTTGAAAATAAAGAATGGCTAGTGCTGAAAAGTTGCTACGTTTTTTACAAATAAAAAACTTATGACTTTTGAAATAAAAAATTACCCTGCGATATTTTGATAATTTTAAAATAACCCCATTGGTAAAAAAATATGGTAATTTTTGTCATTTGTAATTTTCGTGTTTGGTAAATTTTTATTAAAGCTAAAAAATATAGTATTATGACATGTCTTCAGTTTGCAATCAAAACTTTAACCTCCCAAACTTTAACTTGTTATGGTTCTCAGCGACTCAATTATTTCCCCGAAACTTATCAAATTTTAAACTTTTTCAAACAAATTACATAAGTCAGGAATGGAAAAAATGGTACACTCTGAATATCTTATTTTCAAATCACTAATTACAAAATTAACAATTTTTGTTTGCCAACTTAAGACCTACTCAAATATGTTGTTTCTCAAAGAGAATAAGAAGACAATGTATTACCGTTTTGCCGAAACTTTTTTTTACAAAGTTATGGTTTTTTGAAAATTAAAAAACAATGTTTAAAACTGACAAAATAGAGACGGTATTTCTGAAAATATTTAAAAGTCAATTTATTCGAAATTCCACCGTTTTTTCTCCTGATAATTTATCTTGATTGAACCTAATGTAAAGAGTAAAAATCATGGTATTCTACCCTGTGCCTACACTTTGATGAGAATAGAGAATTTTTGTTTGTTTGAAAACTAAAATTCAAATGTTTACCAAAGGTACCTAAGATATGAAAAATGTAAGAAAAAAATGTTTCTTTTCGAGATTTTTGTCGAAAATACGTTTAAAATCCTGAAAGATTAATGTTTTTTTCAACAATCCAGTTTTATGTTGCGATGAAAACCCAAAATGGACATAATCAAACAGTTTTAAGAACTTTAAGAAGGAAAAATAAGTTAGAAAAAATGGAGAGTATCGATTATTAAAAAAATTCTGATTTTAAAGGGAAGAGTTTCATTTAAAAGTTGTTTAAACTAATATATGTTTTTTTTGCTTTTTTATGATACCATGAAATTTTATTGTTGAAATAAAAATCTTGAACGATGTTATAAATATTTTTGAAAAATTATCGTAAATAACATAAGATGGAGAAAAGTTTCAAGAGAATTTTTTTAAAACTTTTGTAGAGAAATAATTTTACTTCTTTGATTTTTTTCGTATCTTGTGTCACTTTAGCAAAAAACGTAAATATTCCATTTTCAGACAAAAATATATATTTTCCCTTCTCACCAAGGCACTTGAACATAGGAGAATATCATGAAATATACCCTTTGAACTATGACGAATCAAGAAGCAAATAAAAAAAAAGCAATGGAATTTTTAACACATTTGTTTTTGAATAATTTTAGAAAAACCACCGCTATTTTCTCACATTGGAACGACTTGAATTTCCCAAAGAATTTGAAAATAGGACAAGATTTTGTGACACAAAATTTGATCAATTTTGGAAAATACGCATAACTTGGTCAAACATTTTTTTCGACAAATTGGCATAAGATACGTGTCGTCTTAATCCCCTTGAAAAAAAATATTCGGTCAACAGAGTCAATTTACAAACTGGAAAAATCCCCAAAAAACATGCGTCACTGTAGTCAGTAATTTCAGAATAAGAAACTAATTTATGATATATTGCGATGAATATATTTTCATAGCGTATTGCTGGTATAAATGGAAATCAAGTCCATACTATCTTCAAACGAAATTCTTAAGGCGCTTCAAACCTGTTAATAAGCGTTGAATTCAGCAGAAATTCGGAAAATATTCTAATTTATATTTATGTTTGAATAAATTTATTTAAACGTGTTAAAAATGGATTAACTCCTGATATTTATTGAGGAGAATAATACTTTAAAGATGAAATCTATTCAAAAGTTTGAATAAAAATAATTTTAACTCTAGAGCGGCAGACTTTAATTGATTAAAATTAAAATTTCAAAACGTATATTTCACATGAGGGAATTAAAACAATTCATAAAACATATTTCCTGAAGTGATCAGAAGGAATTTAAGAAACTCATAATATGACCACTTTTGCGGAATACAAGTCATATTTGTGAGATGTGCCTATCGGTAAAATTAAAAGGAATTAAATATATTTAAAGCGCCTTCTCTTTTGAGGAATAGGATACTACGCGGGACGGTCTTCCCCTCAATCGACTTAGCAAAAATTAACGAAAGCTTATTAAAAAAAAATTAAATAGTGGAAGAATGTAAAAAAAGGAATAGAAAAGCTAAAAATAATTTCACTTTGAAAACGCTAGATTGAATTGAAATTTATGGGTTGTTTAATCATT
>JAAAKG020135177.1:0-13614 GCA_010014905.2 Druon quercuslanigerum
ATCACAAGACGTTTGGACAAAACTTTTTCGCGTTTTCGAGCGCTCGGACCCTTTTCGTTTCTGGCCACTCAATTACTATTTAGTACACAGGGAAATTATCGACTGGAGGATCTTTTGTGGCAACTTTTAAGTAAAAATCGCCTTTCACACCATAGTTCCAAAATGAGGACAAGACATTCGTTTCAGGACTGGACAATGTGATCACAAAATTACCCATTTATCATATTACTCGATTATTGACTATCACTTTCAAATTAATAAGTGGAAAATAATTAGTAATAAACATAACAAAAAACTTAAGAGTAGGAAAGAATTAAAAACCCCTACAGAAGTAAAATTCAGATTACTTATTAGGTATTCTAGTCTACTATCTAAGCAGGCTTCGTTGGGGCGGTTGCATTTTCAAGTTAATCCTCAGCTGATAAGTTCTGATTCAGAAAAAAAAACTTCTCAGTCATTTAAACTTGTAAATATAGACCCAGTATTGTTCAATAAGGTGGTGCTTACTACTTTTTTTTTTTAATCAAGCTCTCATCCTCTAGTACCGTGAGGTTACATATAAGCCTGGACTTTTCCCATGTATTTTATATCGGGTATTTTGCAACTTTCTCAAATTTTAATAAAACCTAACGCCTTTATTAGGGACTGGTAGCGTTTAACAGACTAAGGGACGATGTACAACATTCCAAATAGGGGCGATCCCAATTTTCGTAAAAAGGCGTACATATTTACATTTTTCTGAGGAAATTATTCGGAACTTGGTCAAAATTTGTTAGCAAAGCAACTGTATCAGTAGTGCTAAACTACTGATACATAAATATTATAATTCTGAAGAAAAAAAAGGTTCAGTAAACAGCTCGATATTTAAATAAATGTCAAGAGAAAATCCAAACATATATCTTTTTTCAAGAATTGTGTCAGCGACCATTTTTGTTTTTCAATGTGTATTTCATTTCACAACTATATATTTCGTCCATAAACATCATTATATCACGAAAGCTACTAAATTTGATGAAAATGTGTGAAAAAAGTAATTTTTTTGATAATTTCTTCGGCAGCCATTTTAAACATTTTTCAAAATCGTAATATTTATGCATCACTAGTTTTTTCCTACTGACGATACATGCTATACAACACACACACACACACACACACAAAATTTAATAATTTATCACGTCAATATTTACTTTTCAATACAAAAAACGTATTGCAATAAAATTTCAAGTAGTTTTCTCTAAAAATACAAAATATCTCGTTTTTGCGAAAATGGAGATGGCAGTCATGTTAAATTGTACACGCGACCATTTTTAAGTTTATTAAAAGCTATCATCTAGATTTCATCAAAATCTAAAAAGTTATCTCAAAGAGAAGCTTTTGCTCAATTGGTCCCGTATAAATTACATGGGAAAATTCAAGGCTACTGCAAGCCCTCCAAATATTATCTGATTGGGCTAAAAATTGAAGCGCATCTTCTCATGCAACTTTATAAAAAAAGGGGTGGGAGCCTAGCATTTTAAATATTCGAAATTAAGGACCACCCTTGTCTAACTTCAAATTGCCGGACTTTAGACATTATTAAATGAGAGGCAATTGAAATGAAACATTTGTAAATAGACTTTTCTTTAATAATACAAGCGAACCCTTATTTGGCCACCATTTACAGATATCGCAAATGGTTAATTTTTCATCGCAAGCAAAGGCGTTGAGAAAAATCCCTGGCATCGGTGAGCAAAATTTTGTCCATGGTTACCAAAACATTTTGCTCACCACTTTTAGTAACAGTGCCACCTAGCGCCGTAAACGGTTACTATGTTACCATCATGTTAGGGTCAGTCAAGTTATATTCGATGTCTGTAAACGGTAGGCAATCTCAGTGTTTGCATTATAATTTGTAAAGAAAAATAGTATTCGATGCAGGCGGTTTCACCGACAGTAAGCAAATCGCCCATTTGGCCTCTCGAATCAAAATATACTAGTAAAATAGATTGACTTTTTGATTTGTTGACTAGAACATATCAGCAGAGGTATAAACATTCTATGAACCTTCTTTTGTGTTTATGCTAAATGTTGGGACTAAGTCTATTCTAACATTTAGGTTTTGACTTTTTAAACTTTTTAGCAGAACTTTTACACCCGAAACAGTAACAGGTATACTTAGGCACATATAGGAGTTAGATACATAGCAGATGTAGAAAATAAGTACATAAATACAGAGTAGACAAGCATGACGAAGAATATTCGATTTTGTACAGTCAAATTTTTATAAAAAGATGAGACGAATCGTATATATGCATATATTCTGGAATATGTTATTTTTAAAGACCGGATAACTTTCTTTCTAAAATTTAAGCAATTTACTTCAAGAATTAAATTGTCAATTAAATACCCTTTTTGCAACTTTTCCGATGATCTGAAAAACTTTTGGTCATTCCTCTACTAATTTCCTCTTTATGCATAAAAGAGTTGCTCTTAAGATGTGCATTTTTTCCTTTCATAAAAAAACTCAATTAAGCATATTACATCGCTATACTCTATTAAAGATTTTTTTAAACAAATAATTTAATACTTCGAATTTAGTTCTCGTGGCTAATCATTTGAGTTTTCGGTTTGTAAACTGAGAGCATTAATCAAACAAATAAAAATGGCGATAATGTATATTTTTTAAGACCAAAAAAATTGGTACATTTGAAATAATTTCAAAAATTAATTGCGTATTATTTCAACTTCAAATTTTCAAATTGGAGATGTTAACTTTAAAAGCCTTTAACCTTCATATTACTTGATTCAAAATTGAACTATCCGAAATTTTAAGTATTTTTCAACTCTAAACATTTATAATTGAAAGGTTTTCAAAAAAAGGCATTAAGACTTCGAAATAAAATTAATGAATAATTTAAAAATCTGAGTCCTTCAAAGATCCAAAATTACAATTTAAAAGTATGTAGAAAATTCAAGAACTATATAGTGAAAAAATATTTCCACTAGGATAAGATTTCAAATTGGACTACTTTTTGTACTGCTTGTAAACGATTGCCAAATAAAAGGTATATTTTCAAGCAGAAGATGTGTAGAAAGTGTTCATATGAACACTTCAGATTGACCCATTCAGATGAACACTTCAGTACTAATTCAGATTGAATGTACTCAAAATGAAAAAACATACCTAAATTTGAAACGTCAGATTATTTTTCTTGATTAGGGTTACGAAATCAAAAATTATTAAAGATTTCGGCATTAAAAAAATTAATTTTACGCATGGCACGTAATATTGAACATTTCTGCCATTAGCTCTTGGTTTACAAACCTACGAAGCAATATATAATTTACCGTTTTCGATTCAGATCAATCATTTACCTACTCAAGCACGTAATAATATTAAACAAATACTTGAAAATGTAAACTTTGATGAAAATCTTGAATAAAAATTATTTCAATTAATATAAATATATATACGTATGTAAAACTGATGTAGAAACGTGTGCATCAAAAGAGCTGAGAAAGGCATATTATGAATGCACATATGATGCAAATGCATGTAGATAATAATATGGTATAATGGCTTAGCAGCTACTGTTTATGCATAATGCACAATACTTGGAAAAGTGAATCGACTATAACTTTTTATTTCTGAGCCGTAAATTACCCAAACATAATAAAAAAACTGGAGTAAACCTTTACATTTGCTAAGTTGATCTAAAGTTTCAGAATTCACTTTTACAAACGTGTAAAATGGACAAGAACGAATGGACGTATGCAAAATGCTTGGTATGAAATTATGAATTTCGATTTAGTAAGTAGAATAAAGATGATATAAATGAAATAGAATGAAGCTTACTGGAAAGAATCCAGGTGGCATTGGACCACCAGGCATGCCATCGTTGGGTGGCATCTGCCCAAGTGGAGACGGCGCTGGTCCAGCATTCTGTAATGTTTTTCTATAATGCACTGACCGTCGAAAAACAAATGTTACAACACATACACTTTTTTACATTCATGTCTCTTTTCGTTTTCACATTTGTAGTTGCATATACTATTTAAAAATAAGTGTTCTAAAACTAAAAAAGTTGCTAACTTAAATAAACTTCCAATAAAATGTAAAAATCAATGAACAAAATGATGAAAGTGTCGAAAGTCAGATTTTTCAGCAACGTCTTCAATCAAAAAAATATTTTAATTGCAAACTTAGAAACGTGCTCAGCGTTCACCCGCTTAAAAGTTTAAAGAACTCAAATAATTTCTACGTTTAATCAATTTGAAATTTAACCTACAGAGAAGTCCATTCGGTTAAACATTACATAATTTTCAAATTTTATTTTTATTTTAATTATATTTACTGTAGTTCAGTTTTTCAGATTAATATTCAAATCAAGACATAATTTGAAATACTACAAACATCCATACTACAAACTACAAGAGGTTATTTTAATTTTCCAGCAAAATAATAATTTGTAACCAAAAAAAGATTCAATGTGCAACCAACATTTTATTTTTATTTCAAATAAAAAGAAGCAGTTGTATTTAACCAAGAAAGAATGAAATAAAATTTTAATCAAAAGGTTCAATTTTCTACAAAACTGTTGAAGTTTCAAAAAGAAAATATAAATTTTCAACCTAAAGGGGCGAATGTTTCACGAAACAGTTGAATTTTTAACCAAAAAGGACCGACTCTCATCAATTTACTTGAATCTGCAACCAAAAAGATAACTTCAACCAAATGGTTGCATTTTTATCCAAATATATTAATTTTCAATCAATTAATAAAATAAGTAACAAACAAAAAATCAATTCAACAACAAATATTTGGATTTTCTTAGTAGGCTCTATAATTGATTCTGTTTGCATTTCATTGGAAAACGTGAAAAAAATAGTTGAATCGGGGAATATGGAAAGTTTAAAATAATTACATTTTTTACATGTTAAGTGTCTCACTGCGAATCAAAATTGATTCTGAATCTTCAGTATTAAACATTTTCGTAAGAATAATACTGAGATTTTGAAGTATAGGTAAGTGCATTTTCTTTTAGGTATTGGAAATAGACTCCCACAATATTTTGGTTTAAAATCTTTACAAAAATGAAAATAATTTTGAGGCGAAGATGAGAATGATATTAATATTTAGGAAAATTATATTAATACTTAGGTTTAATCATAATTAATATTAATAAATTGAAATTGTTAATCTGAGACTCAATTACTCTGTAGCACACATTATGTAAGATCGAACAAGTTGCGTGTGTCAGTTACTTACATGGGCAATCCCATTAACTCCGTAACCACTATTCACGAATCCCTGGAGGAAACAAAAAATATTTTTAGTTCAATTGAGGTATCATTTTATAACAAAATAGTATTCATTACACAAAAAGAAACAATTATTGTTCTTTTCAATTGAAGTATATAATATACTTTTAATTGTTCGGAATTAAATATAAATGTATGATAAAAATTTCAAATATACTTACATAATCGTGGAAAGCTTTGGCTTCACTGCTGTGTTCACATGAATCTCGACGCTCGGGAGCTGCGCAGTACAAATCCCAGAAGACACTAAAATTAAAATTTCTAGGTTTAGGGGAAAAAATCATGAATATGAAGCTAACGAATTTTTATAAATTGAACTTACCACCACCATGAATGTAGAAATCCTGGAGGTTCCCCTAACGTTATGTTTTTTTCCCACCGTATCTGTAAAATATTAGAATGAATAAAAATAAGAGAATTGAAAGGAAATAGATCAAATTCGCTAATTTAAAAAAAATCAAATTGTAAATCAAGGAGCAAAGAAATTACAATAAAGGGGTTAATTTTTATAATTAATCCAATAAATCATTCATGAGGACACATGAGTATTATATCAAGTTTAAAAAAAGGAAGTTACCTCTGATAAGAATGTTTGTGCTGCCTTTTGAGCTCCTACGTGAAGTAGATATTCATAGACATATAAAGCTAATCTGGAAACAGACAAAAATTGTGCTGCATTATAAAATATGTATTAGATACAATATATTTTACAAAAATCAAAGTGTACTGCCAGGTAAGCATTTTTAATCCCTAGAAATAGTTCTATATTTTTTTCGATAATCGTTTTTTTCCCTTCATTTTTCGCGGCTTTTTCTCTTCAAGGCATGATTCTCAACAACTAACACAAAATAATACATGAAGTTAAACTTTAGGAAATTAAGTAAAAGATTTTTCAAATTACCTGACGTTTGCATTCCAATTCTTTATTTTTCCCAAACCACTCAGAATTCCAATATTGCAACATTTAAAATGTAGTATCATTATAAACTGAATTAAACTAGTTAAAATTTAATTTGTTGAAATAAGCATTCTTGAACCTTATTTAAAGTAATTCTTACAGATTTGTTGGAAAAAATAAAGTCTACTTTCAGCCAAAAAAACACACATACATATTATGTTTCTTCTCTAAAATTTTAATTTTAACATTATAAATGAATAACAGGTCTTCCCACGAGAAACGCACAGGATTGAGTTCCTTTTAAAATAAACATAGCAACAAATTGACAAACAATATAATTATTGTTTTTTTGTGTGTGTGAAAATAGTCTTTTTATCTTAAAACAAATTGCCTCAATTTTGTTAATTTTAAACTATTTTCAAATTTCTCGCGAGACAGTAAATCTTTTTGTAGCATGGAAATAAAATTTAAATATATAAATTATGACAAAAACTATGCAGGATTAAAGAAAAAATTTGAATTTTTTAAGAATGAATTCCGTCGTTCTTTTATTGAATATATGAGCTAATAAAATCGTTTTTTTAAACTGTAATTATGAAATATATTAATGAATAGAACCCAAGAAATTAAACATTTCTACATTAACCTAACAATAGAAATATTTCATCTAATTCCTATTGACCAATTTTTAAATTACTAAAAAAGTTTTTCGATCATTTACTGACAAGAATGATTTTTGTATTATTTCATTAAACTTATTGGTTAAAATAAACTATTTCAATTTTCAGTGCCTACTTACAATAAATATTTTTGTTAACACAATGTGATTTTTAATGTGACAGAAAAGCGGGATATTTACATGTTACCTGCAAAAGTTTCAAACGGAAGCCATAAAAACACAAAACTTGAGTGCATTTTAACATAAATAATAAAATGAAGAAAAACAAAACACTACTGATAGGAGGTTTTTTTACATACATAGATGCTTCAACTATTATAGTTTCAAAAGTTAAAGCTCTAAATAATTACGTCACTATTTTTACGCAAAATTTAACTTGCACATGTCATTTATGTGATTAGAAACCGCTAAGTATTTTTTTTAGGTATAAGGAATAAATATTATTATATTTGTATTACACTGCTAAAAAGCAAAAAATATTTTTCAAAGATCTGCAACTTTTACTCAAAGCTTTTGTGTAAATTCTGAGTATTTACTGAAATAAATAGAAAAACACGGAACTTTGTAAAAAATATTTTTGTTGTTGCACATAACACTAATTTATTCATTTGATACACTAGAACGTTAATCTTGACTTTTGGCGCCGGGGCAGAATCCACCACCGGGCACTAAAACATCGTAGCGGCTTTGAATGACAACAGCACGTGGCTGTTCCAAATTAACACCCATCCAAGTTTTAACCACTCCCAAGCTCCTTAACTTCGACGATCCAACAAAAACAGGAATTTCCAATAATAAATAAATATAAAGTTTGTCATTTTCATGATAAATAAGTTTGAAGCCAACGCTTAAAATCACTCAAGAAGTTGCCTTTTCCTATAATTTTCTATTAAAGTAAACGAAATTTCAGGAAGAAACGTCTTTGGATCTGGTAAATATTTTGAAATAATAAGAATTGAACGAGTACTGTTAGCCTGTTTCCATAATAATTTTTTCGGATCTGTGCTTGCCCCGGCAGGGGTGCTCAGTCAGCAAGACATGTCACGTCACGTGTAGTAAATGAAATAACTGACAAGGACTACTGACAGCTAAGGCAAACAACGAAGTAGTCGGTGCGAACCACGAGAAAGCGGGTTATCTACAACTCAGGTGAAACGGCCATAGCCCGCAATTCAGGAGAGCCGGTGAGTTTGTATGTACCATAAAATAAGCGAACGGATGAGGTCGCGTGGCACACTTGGATCGAATTGAAAGGGAGCACGTCGAAAATTTCCGTCCCGCTTACTTTACTCCTCTATTTCTGCTCGGACTCTTTCTCTCTCAGTGACTAGAAGATTCCATCTCAGTGGAAAATACTCCAAAATGGTTAAAAATGCTCCAAATTTATCAGTATGGGAATCAAAATAACACCAGGTCTAAAATGATCCAGAATGCTTATTTTTTCAGAAGAAATCCTGTTTATTATACACAAGACAATTGTTGCTTTTGCTTTACAAATTAACTTTATTCTACAAAGTGAAATGTTACCATATGCCATTGTTAAAGAATCAACAATGCTCTTATTAGAGAACAAACTTATGTATTATTTAATATTAAATTATTCGAATCATTCTAGTAAGTTAGCCACCGTCACGTCCAAGTCACAACGTGCCACGGTCGTAGAATCAACAATGGCCATTGGCCAATGCTCCACTTTAAACAACAATATCCCAATTCCAGAAAAAAGTTGAAAAAAAGGGAAAATACTCACTTTTCCCTGGCCTGAGCGTCCGAGGGCACCGTAGACCCTTTTCCCTTGGCGTACATCACGACGGCTTGGCAATCCTCGCGACGTAAACACACGAACGTGTCGGCTCGTTTTCAGTAATGTCCGACAAGGACGTGGAGTGGGGACGCAGGCGAAGGCGTCTCGGGAAGACACACGCGCCCGGTTTTTTGCACTCGCGTCACTTGTACGTCGTCACACCCGGTGCTTTGGATCTACAAGTTCAGATTTGAAGCATCGCATGGCCCCGGACTCCGGGTTCTAGAAACACGCGTCGTCATTGCTCGACGACGGCGATTTTCCCCAGGATATGAGGATCCTCCGATGTCCGGATCCTGGAAATCTTGCCCGTTTTATGTCCTCCAGATCTTAATCTTTATTTTTCCTCGTTTAAAGGACTTTTCTATTTTTAGCTTCTCCGGCTGACGTATTATTGGTCTAACTTTTTGGAACACCAGGTGCCTGAGTGTCGCCGCCCGCGCGCCTTTCTTTCACGTTCTGAGATTGCACACAGCACTCGGTCACTTCACCCTCTTCACCTGGACAACTCGGCCCACCGGAACACGCTTCATCCCCTCCAGGAGCAGTTTACTTCTGCACACCTCGATTCCCGAATCCTCGATTACCTACGTCCAGTCCACGTCGTGACGCCTGTCGTTTCCTGTTCACTGTTGTGCCTTCTCTCTTTCTAGACCTCTTCAAATGTACAGGGTCGCTCACACTGACAAACACCAAGGATCCACACCTGCACATTGAAAATCAACCTATGAGAATGAGTGTACGCGCACTACGGTTCTCGACGAGGCATCGGACACTTCCACGCGTCGAGCGTAGACACGCATCAGGGCTGTAGCGAGTTAAAATTTTTCCGAAAACTTTCAAAAAATCTTCTAGAAAAGGAATCTGAAAGTGTCCCCTCAAAGTCCTTTAGAGAAGGAGGTTCCATTGATAATCGCATAATTAATTATTTAATACAGGCAATAATTAAGTAAATTAGTGGGGTTTTCCCTAACGTGCTGAAAATGGTATTGCCCCGTTGGTAGTACGTCCCTGGGACGCACACACCTTTAGGTGCGATGCGCGCGCAGAGCAATTTCTGATTCCAGTGTCGTAGTTAGATTAGGTTTAGATCTAGACTCGGGGAAAAAATCGAAGTGTCCTTCCTCAAATTAATTCATCTTTAAGCAATTCTTGCAAGAAAGTTCCTTGAAGAATAGTTATTGAGTATAAAATTAGTATTAAAGAATATTTTTATTTTTGTTTCCTTTTGTTTGTTGACGTTCTGAGGTAATGCCAATTAATGGGGTAAAATGTAAATTGTGGTATAGGAAAGTGTTTACTTAAGGTAGGGCCACCTTTCTTAATATTATTTTTGTTTTAAGGTTCTCATGTACATCTTCCACTGAAAGAAATCGTTAAACTGAGCAAGTCGTTACTAACCTTATAATTTCAGAGGAATTATAGATATTTTACCTTATTGTAAAAAACTTGTTGATTCATGGCATTTTGACTCCCTTCTGCGATATCTAAAAAAGTTAATTTTTTATGTAGTTATCTTGCCTTTTTTGGGATATATAAAAGTTCGAATGATTGAAGTGAGCGAAATCGGGTCGTATAAAAAACGTTGAAACTTACATTATTCGATACCAAATTCTTCAAATGATGGAACTACTTGGAATTTTTATTTATATTATAAACAGTACATTGTTATTTAATACAATTCAAGAAGTTGTATCATTTCGCACGGACGCGAACCCTCTAAGTCTGAAAAATCGATAAATTAATGTCGATAACAGAATTCTCGATCAAGAAATAATTTAAGAAAAGTCCTAGCCTTCAATACTAACAAATTTCGGGAATATTCCCAACAATTTTGTAAGTAAAATTATCTATTTGTGTAGAAAAATATTATTTTCCCATAAAATTATGAAGTTTTCCATTATTCAGGAAGAATTGTCGTTTTTAAAGATATTCATTCCGTTAGGTATGGTAATTTTCCCAATCACTTAGGCCTAGGCGATTAAAAAATCCTATGGTATTTTGGTAATTTTATCAGTATAGAGTGGGTAATAACCCGAAATATAATAGGGAATGTATCGTCAATCGTTGGTAGCTTTCCTGTTAAAATAAGAAACAATGTGTTCCCAACATTTCTCAGAGGACACATTTATTTAGTTTATGAAAAAAATTGATCATTCTAAATGAATACTTCTTACCATGTCTGATTTGCAAAATTCAGCAATTCAAGAAAATTAGGACTAGGTAATTAGATAATAGGCAATAGCTATAAAGAAAAGATGCAATGGTCCACACTATAAGGGACAATTATGTAATGGGTTCACTTACATTTTTATTTTCGAAAATTCACGGTGATCGTTTTTTTCAAATTTCGGTTACAAATGACATCAAAAAACCATAGATAAGCGACATGAATTTCAAAAAACAGGAAATAAATACTATTTTTAGCATCAGTACTGACTGTAATATTGTTGAAACCTTTGGAAAATCTTATTTACCAAGTGAATAATAAATATATATATAAATTATAATTGAATTGTATTTTAACTATTAAAATATCTTAAACAATGCCTGCAATTTTGTATGTCAGTTGGAGGTACTTGCTGGAATACACCCAAAATCAATAGGAAATGTATCGAAATCTTTAATAAATTTTTCCGAGGTTATTTTCGGGAAAGTCCGCTACAACTTGAAAATTTACCAAAATCTTCATGGAATTTTACTGAAGTTATTTTGGGGCAATTCGCAAAATACGTAAAAAGTTTATCGAAATTTTGCGAAAGTTATTTTCGTCAGAATTTCCAAAATACGTTGCCAATTTAAAGAAATTGGTAGGGAATTTTTCTGTCATTGTTTCTGGAAAAATACATACCAAATTATCGAGTTTATTGAGCTCTAAATATTTTCGTAAAATTTCTCGACAAGATTTTGACAGTACAGCTCCAGTCCTTGCATTACTTCTTCGAATTAGAATATTCAATGTCGTTCAATTTAAATTTGTAGACACCAAAACTGGATTTTTTAAATTTCTAAGCTTTCAAATTAATTAAGAGTGCTTTCAAAGTGTAAGGCGCAAATATTTTTATAACTTCTTCCAAAATGTTCTTCCGGGTTGACACTACAATGTGATTAAAATCTCCTTCACTAATGTTGCCTCGAATGTGTTGCATTAAACGTTAACATCAAACTATTGCAGTGATGCAGTGGTAATGAAATAATACCAGTCTTCCGACAATATTGCTGGGAAATTGGTTCAACCTTGCAACAATGTTGCGATGCATTCCGGCAGCAATACAATTAAAAAAAATTGTATTGCTTTGAAAAACGAAAAAAAACGAAACAGCTGAGGGAACAATATTTTTGTCCTCAGAACTAGAAAATATAGTTCTTGAACCAAAATTTCCGGATGGTCCTCACAACTGTACCAGTACAGGCGTAGCAGCTATACTAGTATTCCTAAACGTCAGATTTGAAAAAAATAAACAAAACGAAGAAGCTTTTAAAACAAAAAACTTTTCGCGCAAATGACGCTTCTCTTCCATTTTAAGGTTAGGGTCCTACGAGTATGCGAAGCAGTGTATTGGTCACGCGACAAATCAGCATAGCTGCCTCACCGATACCGCATGGGTCGAGACACCATATACCCGTAGTTCGCCGAACTGAAATTCTGTATAGTTCGAGCAGCAATACAGTTTTTTCCGTGTAGCATGATTTTAAGATGAATAATTCACCTATAAAATAAACAAAAACTACATCAAAGGGAAATCCAAGGTGAATTATATATCATATTTCCCAATGAAATTAATTATTGAAGTTAAAACTAAAAAATGTGTCCGCTTTGAAAATGTGTTGACTCTGTACTGACTCTCTCTCTCTTAAAACAGCTTCTCTGCCGTTGGTTAGAGGAAGAGAGACGGTATAGTGTTAATTTGCTGAAGGAACAAATCTATGCTCTCGAGAGTATGTACAATTGTACAGTATACCTAACTAATGTTCGTTTCCAAATTAAGTTGAATTTCTAAATAAATATTCATTTGTTTCTGTCAGTCTATCTATGATGCACAACATACAGAAAATCAGCTGATTTCGGAAAATACAAAAAACCGAAAGTAAGGTCATAAAGTGAGTAACACTGTAAACATGAGTTTAGAGAACATCCAATACATGTAAATTAAAGTTCAGTCAGATTTTTCTAACAGCGCACTTTTTGGGTTAATATTCGATGCATTATTCTGCATCTTTGGTTCAATGTTTTTATTCTTATTATTATTATTATTACACCATTAAGCCATGTCCCTTTCGGGATAGGCGTGACCTTGTCGATGGGGAAGGTAGTAATGTGAGGAAGGGATTATAGAATTTTTAGATTAATCTAGAATTCTCGTGTTATTTATTTAAATAACACGTTGGTTCCGCAACACTGCTCCGAACCAGGTTGCTGATCAATATTTCTAGCAATCACCCCAAGTGAAGATCCTCACAAAGTCGTCATGTGAGGTTTTCCACTTGGCTCCATTAGTATTCAAGGTCTTTGGTTTCAGGCGTCATTCATTCTACTGGGTACTCTTTTTATTAAATATTTGCTGCCATACTTTTCTGTCCTGGCACACTTATCTATAGCTGCAAGCTTTCGTGTTTCTGTGGCATTTTATGTCTCTTCTACTTGGGTCTCATTCACACATTCTAACCATTCTTTCCGCGGTCTGCCTCTGGGTACGCTGCCATTTGCTTTTTTTGTTAGTCGTTCATTTTTCATTCTCTCAATATGCCCGAACTATCTTAGCCGATTTATTTCCCATTTGTCAACTAGTGTCTCTTCTGCACCACATTCTTTGAGAATTATCTCGTTGCTCACTTTGTCCATCACTGTTTTTCAGCATATTATGCGCAGGAATCTCATGTCGATCGCGTTAATTTTACTCTTATCTTTTTCTTGATATGTCCATGCCTCGC
>JAAAKG020135178.1:0-13614 GCA_010014905.2 Druon quercuslanigerum
CATTTTTCCTAATTATTATTAATTTTAGACTGATTATTAGGTTATAAATTCATATTATAAAGAAAGTAGCTGGTGAGCCGCGGGCCCTAGGCGGTCCCGGGCCCTCTGGCTGCAGCCAGGCCAGCCACCCCTTTGTGGCGGCCATGTCTTGGGACATTCGTGTCCCCTGGGTTAAGGGTAAGCTAGGAAATTGAAGCCGGATTGATAGCTATTTCTGCACAAAAACAGTTAGATCTTTTAGGAAAATTAGAAATTCTTATAGCTTTTTTTAACAAAGGAGATTCAAAACGACCAACTACAACTAACTCAATAAAAAGAGTTTCTAATAAAGAGAGTTTCTAAATTTAAAAAAATTGCTTTTATCTCGAGAACGGTGAGAAATACGCGAAAACTTGCAACTTTTTCACCTTCGATGGGCTTTTATAATCTTTAAAACAAATTCGATTTCCACCGATGGGAGTTTTTCATACATGTTTTCTACGATGTCTCATGATTATTTAATGTCATTATATGAAAGTAATCGATAAAGGGATTCTTGAGATGAATGAATCGGTTTATTGCCTTTGCAATAAATATTACGTGTTTGAAACATGTTTAAATCTGTTTGATTGCAGTGAATTCATTATGCAAGTTCTAAATATTGCAACTGGAAATAACCAACTCGAAATTAAATCGATTAAATTCGTTGAAATTACAAGCTTGACTCTTGAGCAATAATTTCAGTTTTTATGAGTAGTTAGTTCATAGCAACAAAATATTACATTTGGAAAGATAAAAACCACGTCAGTAATAAATAACTTATTATTTATTCACAAATCAACAAAAATAGCCATTAAAATAAATGGAAACTATTATAGTCACCCAGAGCACGAAGTAGTCTTTTTGCGAACTCTGGAAGATTGTTTGCGACCTTATTCTTCTTCCAAATATTTTTTAAATTCACATGAGCAGACTCCATTGATTGTTCGCTGTAGAAACCAAGACCTGTTTGAACTTTGCGCAAATATTGGGCACATGGAAAAAATTGAATTAACTTTAGGTGTTATCGGTGTAATCGTAATGTAGCTTTTTTAAATGCTACAATCTTCTTTTTGAAGCTACTAGAACCAAAATTTTTAAACTCAAAAAAAGTTCTAGTTATTTTAATCCGAAATTATGGTTAATATGGATAGAAAATTCTAGAAAATTAACTCTGTTTGAGTTAATTGTTATTTTTAGTTATATAACTATAAATAATTATAGTGAACCGGGAATTTAGTTTTATTATAAGAAAAAATTGCGCGTTATCTGTCTAAACACCAGTGCTACAGGACTACTTCTAAACCAAGCCCGCATTTTTTGAGTCTGAAAAATATTCTCGAAAATGTTAACATTATAGAAAATAAATAAAGTGAAAGTTCGAGAATTTTGGAATTGATCAAGTGATCTACATGCATTTGATGTAAAATCACGAAAAAGATAGTTTTAACGAATAGTTTTAGAAATAGAACGCATGAACAATATGCTACTTTTGCTTTGAGTGTTGTATCTATCGCCATTTATCAATACATACACATATCCACATATAGATTATAGACAGACGAAATTTTAGCGAAGTGGAACATAGTTGCTAAACTCACATTTGGTCCATGCAATTTTAGAACAGGTTACGAAGAGTCTATGAAAGGTAGAAGAGGATCGAAATTCAATAGTCGAAAATCGATGTCTATCAGAAAATCTGGTTGAGCTTACTAGAACATCTGGTTAAGTTTACCAGAATATCTGGTTATGTTGACCAGAACTTTATATTCTTAGCTACCAGAAAACTGCCTAATAAAGATTTCTATTTAACCTTATCAGAAATTCTGGTTAAATTTACACGAATTTCTGGTAACATTAACCAGAAAATGGTTAACCAGAAACTGCTAATACTGTTAACCAGAATTTATAGTAAGGGCATATTTAACACTCTATTCTAGTTGAATTAAGCAGAATTCTGGTTGGTTCAACTAGAATATTTGTTGAGTGTACTAAAGTAGACATGGATGAAGTATTTGAAACATTTAGATACGTCCATACGGTTGTTACTTTCAGTTGCAATATTTAGGAATACATTGCATGATAAGGTAATTAATATTTAAATACATTTAAATATATTTGAAATTTGTACTATTTATTGGAAAAGCAATAAATATTATACAGATTATTTACATATATTGACATTATTACTTGTCAGAAATACTAGACAATATTCATGAAAAAATTCCAATGGGACAAGGACTTTGTTTTAAAGTTGTTCCAAACCCACCGTGTCCATCGAGCCCAATACCACTGATCTTAAACTGTCTGCCGATTTTATCAATTGAGAACAATCTAAATTTTTAATTATCTCGAAGACGGTCAGAGATAAGTGAAAACTAATTACATTTTAAGGACCTTGCAGAGGGGATTTATTTTCAGACAACTCAAACTAACCCAATAGAAAGATTTTCAAAATTCAAAACATTAATACAAATTTCGAATTGTATCGAAAACGATAAGAAATTGTTAAATGCTTTTCAGAGCAGGATTTTTTTCAACATACTTGAAATGATCTAATAGAAAGATTGAAAAAATTCGTAAACAAATAAAAATTTTAGATTAATCTAGAAAGCGGTGAGAGATACGTGAAAACTGATAGAATTTTAACCGTTTGATGAAGGTTCTCGACAACCTTGAACTAACATAGTAAAGTAGATTAAAGTAGAGATACGTAAAAACGAACCATAGTTGCAGCGTATTCTAGATCAGGATGGTCATCGGGCCTCTGAATTAGTCTAGTATACAGGTTCCCAAAATAAAAATTTTGTGTTAGCTTGAAAACAGTGAGTTATATGCGGAAACTTAAAAACTCCGGTGTTCTGTAAAGAGCTCTCTCCGACCATGACTGAACACACTAAAAGTATTTTCAAAATTATAGACATTAAAAAAAAAGTATTGAATGATCTCGAAGCCAGTGAGATATGCAAAACTGAAAAAAATGTCAAGGTTTCATATAAGTGGTGGTGCTCGGCCACAACGAACTAACAAAATGAATAAATTTTCAAAAGGAAAAAATCAAAATTTTGAATTATCTAGAAAACAGTATTTAATATACATTTTCAGATTGTCGGAAAACGTTCAAAGATAATGTCAAAATTTCACTGAAAAAATATATTCTAATTTTAAGAATTTCCCACTAAGTTGGAGAATATTTGGAACTTAAATAGGCGCCAAGAATATATTCCTAATGTAAAATGGAGGTCCTCTTACGTTAAGAATATACATTCTTGTCTATACGAGAATAAGGTATAGTTAATCTTAGACTAAAAGAGTTCAGTTTTGCTGTGATTGTACGAAATAAATATATAATAAATATGTAAATAGTGCTTTGCGAAATCTGTAATTGCAGAGTAAATAAATTGTTAACATCAATGCCAGAAGTAAGTATACTGTTAAATTTAGGAAGTAAAAAATTTATAAGGTAAAATCTATTTCTTTAATTGCAAATTATAATGTATTAACACCATTTTGACACATCTTGATGAAAGATATTTAATCATTTGTATTTTGTACTAACCAATTTTCTTTAAAGCGAAACACTCAATGACTAAAATAACCAAAAAAAAGAAACTGATCTGAAAGCACGTGGCACGAAAGATTAAAAGAAATTATTGAACAGAGCAAGGCGCATTTTTGTTTGCGCATTTTTTCTTCTCCAATTATATTCTCATTTTAAGAATATTTTCTCCCTTTGGTTAGAATATGCCTGTAAGAATATGACTCTCTTAATATTATAGAATATCGTTTTTTCTGTGTCTAGAGATGTTCTAGAAGGGGATAGACTCATTCAGATTGAAAATAATTGAATGATGAGTTCGGATAAGGGCAGGTTAAAGTTGATGTTTCTGCAAGAATTGAGAAGGATTGAAAAGAATTTTTCGATGAGCCTCCGATTCAACGGATTTAAAAGGATTAAAAGTTGTCTTTGGATTGTTGCGTGATTCATTCGGATTGGCTTAGAATTCATACTTATTCTTTCGGGATGGTGTCTAATTAAGTCGAATTCATTCTTCTTGAATTCGAGAAGTCCCACGGATTGAAAAGGATTGGATGCTTGGATTGAAAAATCGACTTGTTATGGGTTCGCATTAAAGTTATGCTGATACATTAATGGAGTAGAATTGATAAGGTATAGGGCAATGTAAAGCACGTGATCTTTTTTAAAAGACTTAATAAGGAAGTCTTTTAATATATTTATTATAATTTTTAATTCATTTATTATATTTATTTAATATCTTTATTTATATATAATATTTTTCACGTCGCAATATTTGCTTCCCTCCTGATCCTTACTGATTTGATTAAGTGACCCATTTTTCTCTGATTTAAATTTGAAGAGTGAGATAGAACTTTTGTGTTTTTTCCCGAAAGTTTATGCGCAAAGCTGCTGACGCGTGCATGGAAACTGCGAACCTTTTCCCAAAAATTCTCTCTTAATTGCGCTTAATGGTTTATTTAGATAGGATGTTATCTTTCCAATCGTTCTTGTCTCTCTAGTTCGAAAGTGGGGTGGTTGATGACTAGCGAGGTACTGACGGCCTTATCGTAACACGTGGATATAAGGCGAACTTACTGATGGTGGTCACTTAGTCGCTGCATCGGGTGTGCGCGGGTCGACAGGCAGATGATGATGGAAAATCGTGCGATTTTGTGGAATTATTTTAAATGAGAATATCGTACGAGCAAAAATTTTATTATCGTTTTGATTACATGAGATCCATTGAATTATTTCATTGAGTGAAGATTCAAAGCAAGATGACGCTTTCTGCTTGGAAAACCTGCTGTAAGTTACAAACATTCCTTCTAAAGTGAAATTAATAAAGTGCAAAAAAATGTAAGAGTATCAAAAAAATTAAAAAGGAAGAGTTGATTAATAAAAATATACTAAAAGAGCCCCAAATTTAAAAGCATAGCGTGAGATATTCGAAAGTGGTTTCCCGCCTGCTTTTAGGACCTTCAGGCGGTGCGAACTTTTAGAGTGATTGCAAGATTTCTGACCAAAAATGGGGCTTCATACTTTTTGAATAGCATTACAAATAATTCCTAGTAAATTTTTCACTGAGAATAATAGTTGGTGGAAGTAGACAATATTGCTAAGTTTAAAGAACAATTTCTTAGCAATGGTTAATATTTACTGACCATTAGTGTGTATTCAAGTTATCAAACGCAAAGATTTCGGAAGCATCACTGAATTTTTTACTTATTAAAATAAGTAGTCTTTCATTGAAAACAATAAGAATAGTAATCTTAACTATTTTTTTTAACTTTAGAAAATATTCAAGCAGGTTTTACACACGTCAGGAATGGCCTATTTTGCGCACTTGTATTACAAATAGTTATTTCCTAGTTTCTTGACGCTACCAAAATATTTGTGTATTCAACTTGACTACACAGTAATGGCTACACCAATAAAGAAAGTATTTTTTAACTATTATATTCTTAGTAAAAGATTTACCTGGGGTGACTGATATTTTTCATTATTTTCTTTTAAAATCGAGAAAGCGGAGAAAATATAAATGCGACTAAATAAAATTGTTTTCTACTTTTACAAGTCCAAGATATGCTCGCCTATTTTTCGTAGGTACTTAATTTTCACAGATGTCTGCATATATTTTTATTCTTGTCATATGAAAGAGAATTGCACGGGCGTTTCTCATCTGTCAGCAATAATTTTCCATAAATAAATATGTGATTTTCAAGCTATAATTATAGCAGAAACAAAGTTTAAAAATCTTACCAATATAATAAACTCTATGAAATTATTTTATATCGTACACAAAAACAATATATAAATATATATATGTACCCATCGTCCGATTGTGAGATATGGCCATAGGTGTGATTTGTAGCATTTCTACTGGGAACCAGGGCCATTTTCATAGACGGCAGTTGCTCCTAATGGGATCCTGCGGTTGCTGTTTAACTTTTTTTTAAATTATATGTTTAATTGCGTCATAATGCAAGACTCAATATGATCTAACCAGAGATAAAAATGATGTTCGCTTATAGTTTTAATAATATAATATAATATAATTCACTTATTTTTTGATACTTTTCAAAATTTTCAAAATGTTAAGATTTTATAAAAAAAATGCACCTAAATATCACGTTGATGCTTCAAATTGTATTGAATACAAATTTGGAAAATAAAACTACCAAACTATCATATAAAAATATTCCGCACAATATTTGCAGTAAAGATTAAGAGTCAAAATAGATATGTTTTGCCATATAACAACTGTAATTATTTTTATCTTTTCGTTAAAATATTTTACTAGCCTGATAAAAATTTCTGATGATTTTCAGTTATCATGCTAATTCTTAATCAAGAAAATCATATCGATATAACTTATATCAAGCATCTGCTTAGGAACGATGCTCTCTAATAATTGGTGTATTTTCTTTCTATGAAGAAAGCAAAGGTTTCAATAAATATTACAAAAAATTTGCTTCCTTTAAAATGTGATCAATAATTCGGCTCTACCTTTTATTTTTCGTTGGTCTACTGAACATGTATTATTAATTTTCAAGTATTAATATCTTTATCTGTAAAAAAGAGCCTCAAACTCCGCTACGGGAATAACAGGAAATATAAATGATCAATCATTCTATTACATGATATATTTTGAACAATATAACATTTGTTGATAACATCAACTTTTCGGCTAATTTTTTTAGCGTGATCAATATTTTCCATTTTATTATTTTGACATGAAAATACATACATGCTTGATTCAGGTAAAGCGTATCACTATTCTGACAAAATCGGAAAACAATTTAATAAGAAGCAAGTTTACCTTAAATTGAGTCATTGATGCAGTCACGATTATGCATGTCGCTTTGAACTTGGACGCTTTTACGGAATGTGAATTGCATAACGAATGTGAACATTAATAACAACGATTCAATGTGATGAATCGCTATAAAGCTGCTACAGGAATTTTTTAAGTGCCCGCTTGCTTACTGAAGTGTGTATTACGCGAGGTGTAATAAGTGCGAGTTTTTTTATTGCCATTATTGCGCTCCAATACTATCCGTCATGTCATGTTTTAACTTTTTAAAATACATAGGCATAACAATTAACAGTTTTTTTCACTGCAATATATATATAGTTGAAACGCGGAACAATTTTCAGGAGGTCAAGAAAATCTAAAAAAACTTCTTTGTCACTGCATTGTTTTCCAATTACAAACATTTGCTCAGTTATTAACATTTTTTCAATTACACCAGAAACTTGTAAGACTGTACAGCTCGGGGATCTGTACGAACTTACAAACAGTCGACGCAGGTATAATGCAGGTTCTGAAGGAAAAGGCGATTTGATGCAGTACCGAAAAGCAGTACGGCGCTGAAAAGAGATCGGACCACAGAGGCGCTGATATCCCAAGTTTGAGTGTGTGCACGCCGAGACCGAAGTAACAAAGCACGGTCTTACAAGTTTCTGGTGTATCAAGAAATTAAAGTTTTCTTTAAAAATAAAATTTAACCCTTAAATTTAATACTTAAATTTTTATATTATATTATATTATTATTATTATTACATTATATCAATTATTACTGGACCTGTAAAATTAGGTTGATTGGACTTGTTACCATCATTTAGCATGCCCCGCTGTAATTGTAATCCTTCAAAATGTATAATTTTTTTGTAAAATTCTTCTGAATTCTTTAGAAATTTTCTAAAATCTTTAAACTGTTCTTCACTTATTGAACTCTCACGACAATATCGAATTTTAAAAATGTTTTTTAAACGTCTTGAAATCATTAGAATATACATGGAGTCAGTTTTAGCTCCTTCATATCTTTTGAATTTTTTTAATTCCCTTCAAATATTCTGAATACACGTTGAATTCTCTGAATTATTTTGAATTTTTCTAAACTCTCTAAGTTTTTCTGATTTTTTTCTTAATTTTTCGGAGTCTACTGAATACTTTTAAAGTTTTTAATTACCCTGAAATTATTGCATTTCTCTGAAACAACTGAATTGCCTTCAATTTTTTGATTTTCTTACGTTAAGTTTAATTCAACTGTAGTTAGCCAATTAATCGTGCATATACACCTCCAAATAATCGTTGTTAAACAACAGCCTTACGGATAGTCTTTATCTCACTTTACACAGTTTTCACTAATTAAAGAACTTTATTAAAAGCATCATCAAACGTAGTCAACCAGGATCTTTGTCTCAGATCAAAACTCTACCCAAAAAAAGGATCCTGAAAATTTGTAATGGACGCGTGCAAAAGCAAGGCTTTATTTTGATACCTAATAGAATTATTGTTGCTGATTACTAAAACCTCTCGATTTCTGAAAATAATGCCTTTCCTCAAATCGCATGACTTAACTTAATGCTTAAAATTTAAATTACAAATTTGTTTGGGTAGTATCTTAATTATAGAAGAAATCAGATAAAGTCTTATTTTCACGAAAAACTCTTACCTACTTTTAAAAATATGCCAAATGCCACTGAAATAATGCATTGCTTCCGGTGGCATGATGGGCGTCGATTAGGGTGGTTCAAAAACGCTTCTTTGTTTAGAGGATAATTACCACTGCCCCCTATTTTATTCCAAATCGGAGGAAAGAAATTCCCTAATTTTTTTTTATTGTAACAGGTTTTGACTTGAAGTTTCCCATGTAAAATGGATGGGAAAAAATCTCAATTTTGAGTTTTAGGAATAGTTTTTTAGGGTTTAAAAAAATGTGACGGAAAAGTATAGGGTCTTGTAGAGATTTTTCCAATGAAGAATTTTGTGTATCAGACATATGGTTTTGACACCCCTAACACACCCCCACGAGTACCTGAAAACTACCCTTAAAACAAAAAATGTCAGTTCTTCATAAAATCGACGTTTTGAATACGGTATTCTCGTCTTCTCTTTACTTAAAATTATTAATATTGGTCTAGTAGAATATTTATTATAATTAGTTAAATAATTTTTTATTATTTAAACAAATTGAATTTGTTTAATTTTTTTTAAAATTAGAGTTTTTCGCTAAAAATTATTAGTATTGGTCTACTGGAATATTTAGTAACATCAGTTCATTAACTTTCAATTATTGAAATAAGTGGAATTTATTTAAACAATTTCGTTTCGATTTTTTTTTTAAATAAAAGTTATTACTGTGGGCCTATGTGAATATTTATCAATATTGCTTCATTAATTTTTAATAGTTCAAAAAAATGGAATTCCATTGGTTTAAACAATTAAAAATTAATTGAACAATGTTAATAAATATATCACTAGACTAATAGTAATGATTTGTAGGAGAAGAATTTATTTTCAAACAAAAATTATTCAAATAAATTCCATTTATTTAAATAATTAAAAATTAATTTACCAATGATAATAAATATTCCCCATTTTTGATTTTAAAGGTAGTGTTCAGGTACTCGTCAGGGTGTGTTAGGGGTATCGAACTCATATATCTAATACATGAAATTCTTCGCTAGATAATGATCTACAGGCCCCCATACTTTCTCGTCACATTTTTGAAATCCTAAAAAATTGTTCTAAAAACTCAAAAAAGTTGTTTTTCTCTATATATTTTACATGGTAAACTTCAAGTCAAAACCAGCACCTGTTAAAATAAAATAAAAATAAAATAAAAAATTGTGAACTTTCTTTTTTCGGATTTCGAATAAAATGGGGGATCGTTGCCCTCTAGCATTCAAAAAAATGTTGCCATGCATTTTTGGACCACTCTATTGTTGATGCTTATAACTATTTTGTGTCGTTTTTGAAACAGATAATTTCGACAACAGATAAAGTTTTATTTCTAAAAGAAACTCTTATCTACATTTTATAAAAGGGCAAAGGTCAGCAAAATTGGAAATTATTAAACCTTCTTATTATTTTTAGGAAACCATGCATTGCCTCCGGTGACATGATTGGAATTGATGTTTAAAAAATTTGTTGCATAGTTTTTAAACAGGAAAGATAATAAATAAAAGTTAGGTTTTCATTTTGAAGAGAAACTATTATCACTTTTAGAAAAGAAGCCGAAGATCAGCAATGCTGGAAATTATTGAAAGTTCCTATTATTTTCAGAAAGTAATGCATTACTTCCAGTCACATGATGCAAATGTAAGTTTTAAACTCTTTTTTGTAGTTTTTCAATTAGAGGGCACATTAAACAAGGTCATATTTTAACGGCAAACTCTTACCTACTTTTAAAAATATGCCAAGAGCTATCAAAGCTGGAATTTTTTTACACTTCTCATGATTTTCAGAAATTACTGGATTGCTTCTAGTAGCATGGGGAAAATTGATGCTTAAAAATATTTTGGGTAGTTCTTTTAAAAGAGGCCGAAAGTCAGCAAAGTTGGGTATTATTGAAACTTCTCGCTTTCTAAAAATAATGCATCACTTTCAGCAACATGATTTACTTTTCCCACTAGTGGGAAAAGTACTCACTTCAACCATTGTGATGTCACCATTTGAGGATCGACAACTTCGTCGTCACTCAAAAGACCTCCTCCGCCGCATTTCCATCGCGAGTGTTGGACAAAGTTTTATGTGCACCTTGTGAGAGTTGGTGATTCGACTCGTGTAACTCTTTTATAAGGCTTTCGATCTCGTCGCGCAGTTGCCGTGTTAAGTTGCACGATTGACATTCACAGACACATGGAAATTGGAAATTACACGGCCTCAGTCTT
Organism: Druon quercuslanigerum; assembly: GCA_010014905.2. Lineage (NCBI taxonomy): Eukaryota > Metazoa > Arthropoda > Insecta > Hymenoptera > Cynipidae > Druon > Druon quercuslanigerum. The sequence goes on from JAAAKG020135178.1 coordinate 10,718, forward strand.
TTTGCGCACACGCTGTCTCGTCAATGCCACAAGAACTGTCGTTCATCTACCGCGTGCTGTTGATTCGTTAATCTTCATTTCTTAATTCCTCATGAACTATTAACTTTAAAACAAATTATTATAATTATTTTTGATTCCGTTTTTTATGAGTAATTCAAAAATATGACAATGTAACTTGAGTACTGGGACACCCTGTATTATATCCTATTAAACCCAACCAAAGGATGGATTACGTCGCGTATGCGACCAGATGACTTCTGTTTCAACGAATGAGATTTCACTGAAAATCAGTAAGATTTTAATGGCTCATTTTATGAAAGTAAAACATTGTTCGGCGACTCGTTTTCTAATATTTTATGCTGACCGTAATGACTTTTCATGCGGATCCTTTTCTTGATAGGTCCACGTCTCGCTACCATACAGCAGAGTCAGTATAAATGTAAAATGAGGTATTGCCCTTTTAGCTTTATTTGATATATTTATACTTCTGATAATTCGCCTTGCTCTATACCGTGTTAACCTTCTGACCCTCGTGTGTATGCCTTATTAAATTTCATCAGTTAGAACAATATTGCATATTGTTTTCTCACATTTTGCTTTAAAAATCATAATCTTTGCGTTATTTACGTTAATTTTGAGTTTTAAAATCTTCATGCTTGTATTCAGTTTCTTCAACATTCTTTGAAAGTTTACCAAAGTTTATCGACACTGCAAAAAAAGTTGCTGTATATTTACATCCCGCGACGATGGAAATTATTGGATTAGCGTGGCACATAGTAAATAAGCCGAATTCTGTAAAACTACATATTTTTCTTCTCAGCCTACATCCGTCAAGAAGAAATCCATGCAGGACGTAAGTTTTCCTTCGTCGACCGTGAAATTAACGACCGGGTCGTAAGTCAACACACACAGTCAACACTATATTTTGGGGTTATGTTTCCTTAAACTTTTCCGTTATACTCAAACATCCTTCGTAGTTATTGAAATAAGAATTTTATTTAATTGTATAATATATGGTGCATTCCACACAATATTTACTACCAAAATTTTTTTTCACGTAAAATATATTTTTTCTTGTTTAACACTCAAAAATGTTCGATACGTATTTTTTTTATGACTGAACGCTTCAAGTAAATCTATCACCTTACGTAAACTTGATATGTCCCAGGCCGATCAAATAATTTCCATCGTCGGACGTAGTAATTTTACTGTGGACTGCAAATAGAACAACCTCCCTTTTATTTTCACATTGTTCGCTGAAGTGAAATCACACTAGAAGGCAAATAGGTACTGTAGTATCGTAAATTAAGCCGGTTAAATATTGTAAATTTAAAATACTCTGCACGTATAATTAATAGCTGATTTTAAATATCACTTTGTCAAACATTTTTTGTAGGAGAACAAATTCACAGAATCATTTTTTCCTTACTCTCAAACTTTTTTCTGTGATCTGCCTTAAACTAAATATTTGATCCAAACCAATTTTAAATTCTGTTAGGGCAATAAAAGTTCTGCAGCTTCCAAGTTAGGCACAAGAAATAAAATTGTTTCAAATGAAAATTAAATCTTGAAATAGTTTATTTTTGAACGAGTGACATTTGAAATTATTAACATTTTAATTTCTTCAACATAAAAAGGTTCAACTCGAGAGAAACTTGTTTTTATAATTAGACTTTCAAGAGTAAATAATTTTAGAGTGAGTACTCTGGAAGAGGTTCGGCGAACTACCCAGTGCACAAGGAAGTTTTTCAACTCCGGAAAGTTGTGGCGTCGGTACGTCTAACACAGTCTAGACCTCTAATGAAGAAGGTTGCTACAGTACTTAAAGTCGTTGCTTTTGGTTTCGGTGTAGGCGCACATTAAAAAACATCCATTTAATTCCAATAAATAATTTAAACTTTGCCAAATTGGAAAAATGAAACATTTCAAACACAAGAAATAACTTATAATGTTATTATAACTCGCACAATTTCATGTGAATCGAGTAATATTGAAGGATAAGTCACGTGACCGATTCTTTTAAATCATAAAAAATAGTTCGAATGAATTTCCCATAAAGGTCTGTCTGGCACAGAAAATTCATTCGACTTATGGGGTTACAAGTAAGTTGGTGTAAAAGAATTAGTCATTCAAAAAATGTCCGATCAATTCTCAGTTTTCTTTTTTTCTCGCCACGACCATCAGGCTCAAAATTTTCGTCTAACTTTCTTACCATACTTTTGTATGTTTCTCACTATTAAAATGAACTTCACTTTACTTTTATACCCATATATTTTCTCTATTCATATTATCTATTATTCCTGTGCCGTGTCAATTAAGCATGTAGGTGTGACACACAACAATGCTTTTCCGGCGTTCGATACCCTATTCAAATATCGATCAAGGTCCTTTTTTATTCACTTCACTCTTTCAGTGCCGTTTTTTTTATTGTAGATTGCATGTAGATCATTCTAACGGAGATTTTTATGACGATACAAAAAGTGACTTAGTGAGTTTGTTCTGAAAGTATTACTTTGAATCAGTTGGAAATATATCAAACTGAGTTATACAAATTGTCCTGCGAGTTGTCCTTAACCTTATAAGGGCTAATATAACAAAAATAAATAAATTTTGCAATCTTCAAAATGGAGGCATGTGTCTGAATCTCCATGTATATTATGGATATTTTTACATCACATACGTACTGACGAAAATCTAAAACTTTTCATAATACTCAAAGTCCTTATGAACATTATTTTGAAGAGAATTAAGTTGATAAAAAAAACATTGGGATGAAGGATTTAAGGCTCCTTAAACATCTTTCACCGAAAGTCGTGCGATTTTTCCTTCACCCCCTTTTTTCGTTATGTATGGTGTTGTGCCACCTTAACGTTGTAAAAAATACGTGAAGAAAATCA
>JAAAKG020135179.1:0-13613 GCA_010014905.2 Druon quercuslanigerum
TACTACTAATAATTACGATGATTCACTTTATATGTTTTTTATGTATGCCTGTACCAGTATATAAAGCAATAAAAATATATTGTATTTTCACTTTGGAAATTGGAAAGTTATTTTTATATTTTAAGTATTTAATTATTTTTTTTTACTTTTCATATATTTCTCGAATTCAAAAGTCAGTTATTAATAATAATACTCCTATTATTATTAAGAATAAGAGTAATTTTAATAATACAATGAGAAAACAGAGTTGTTAAATATAACCAAGCTTTTGCTAAAAATAGCAAAGTAAGATTGCTAATATAGCACCAGCAAACTTCGTTTGTAAAATTTAACAAATTTGTATTGGCTAAAATTTCTTGATTAAAATTACCAGCGTACTCGGTTAAAGTTAGCAATGTACTTGGCTGTCGCAACCGACTGCTCTGCTACGGTAGCTAACCTAAAAATTATGAAGCACGTGTAACTTAAACCGTTTTAGCTCGGCTGTATTTAGCAAGAAGCACATGCTTGCGGTGGCCAAGTCATTGGTCACTGTAACCGAGTAGGTTAGTTAGCGCAGCAGACAGTCGATTGCGACAGCAAAGACCGTTGCTCACCGTGACCGATTCGATCGGTTGCTGCAACCCAAAGAGGTTGGCTACCGCGACCAAGAAGGTTGCTACTTTTAATCAACGAATTTTAGGCAATATAACTTGGTTAAATTTTACAACGAACTTTGCAGGTGCTATATTAGCAGTCTTACTTGGCTGTTTTTAGCAGAATGTTGGTTATATTCAACCCGTATGTTTTCTCAGTGTAATATTCTCAGAATAGCAAACTTTATTTTTTTTAAAAAGCGTTTCTTTGGGGAGCTATGTGAATTCTTGCGCACAAAAAAATTCAAATTTTTTTCTTCTTTTTCTGACGTCAACCAACCATGTTATGTTGTATTACGTTATTTAATTTTTCTAGATCTAACCTTTTTTACATAAAGGGTCTTGAGTATCATAACAAACTCACGTTCGGGTTAAAAGACTGAATTTGCCTCTTAGATATGCAATATGCTATTTTTCTAAATTCAAAAAAAAATGTCGAAATCATAGGTACGAGTAATTGTTATTTTCCAGTCTTTAGAACAGGAAATAGAGAAAAACAAAATTTAAATCACTTGCTCAAGAAAAAATTTTTTTCTTACTTAACAAAATTGTTGTTTAATGCAAACTGATTTGATGTGAAAGCCTCATGGAATCAAGAAAATTTCCTTCACAAGGAATGCCGAAATTGGATAATGTGAAGATATACGAAATTGATATTTTATGGAAACCGTTTCTTTGCGTGAGCAATCTTAATAGCTGCACTTATTGAGAGGTAGTTCGAAAATATCTCGCGACTGGCTGGCGTTTGGCAATAACAGTTTCTCACTTAAAGCATGCTTGAAATACCATTTTTTTAAATTATATTTCCGTGAAAGAATTAATTATTTTTGTAGTCTCCATGGTGACTACAAGTATCCATAATATTTTTTAGAAAAATTATAATAATTGTTTAGAATATCCCTACATATTTCGTAATTGTGCCTTGAAACATCCCTATTGATTTCTACTCTTTTCTTGCCCGAGTGATCATGGGCTGAATGAAATGTAAATCAGAAATAAACAGAAAAAATTATTTAGAACCCCTGCTTTTAACTTAGAATTTTCTCTATTCAAAAACCATTTTATCTAAAGTTGCAAATCAACCATATTTTCACAATTTAAAAAAGGGAAAAAAGGAATACATTTGACTTGTAGACTGTAGGATATTTCAGAAGTAAAAAAATGAATAATATCCAGAAGAAATTAGGTAATTAAAAAATTTTACTATTGATTTTACTATTAATCGTTTACGTTTTGGTATTTTTGAACAAAAATAAAATTATAATCAAGTTATTAAAGAATTTTATTATTATTATAGTTGACAAATCTATAACAAAGAGATTTATTATAGGTTGGAACTTTTCTTTAAATATGTTTTTATTCTTTAACTGCAATAGTATAATAGCACGCATACCGAGTTAAATTGTCCATACCAAGTTTACTACAAAATGCAGAAATTTACTGATTTTAAATAAGCTAAAAAATAATGTCTGCTGTATAATCTCTACGTTAGTGTTATTTGCTAAGTAATTAGATGAGAAATAAATATTATTCGCAACCCATAATTAAATTAATTGATTCCATTTATTTTCCCCTAACTCCTGGTTTGTCATAATAATTTATTCTAGTGGAGGAGTTTGCAAATAATAATTCTTTGACGATATTATAATTAAACAGTTATTTATTACACGATAATAAGGTATGCGTTGCAAAACACAAATGAAAAAATAAATTATATAAAAGATTTTTGTAGAAACAATAGCTTTACGAATTTTTTAAGAAATGTACTCACTTTCTCAAGTTGATTTGAGGAATCCTCTCAGAAGTCAGTTCCGTACAATGGCAGTAATTGTAAAGTCATAAGCTTGTCATAAACTGTTTCGAATATATGAAAGTTTCATTCTTTTGGAAATAATAGAATGCCACATTTATTTTCAATCGTTGGAATTTACGGAACGAATGTTTTACTACAAGCTTTGTTTGGAATTTCTACACGTAGAATATGACCGTCGAAGGGAGGACCGAGGTAAAAACTAAATTAAGTTCTGGCGTTTTCTATTACTTTATGTATGACTCGTATATTGTTTAAGAAGTTGATTCTCCAAATGGTTTCTTTGAAACGCATTTGGTAATTTCTCTTGTTTGTCCACCTCAACCAGAGATTGGTCGGCTGCTTAAGAGTTGCTTTTTCAAACCGTATTCGGTAACTACTCTTGGTTGCCGGCCTGGAGTATAGGATTAAATAAATAAAATAAAATAAAAACAATAAAAATAGGGCGTTACACCCCGTAACACCTCCTCTCGCAGATCGTGGATAGGCAGAAAGAATGTTAGCTATACTCGATAGTTTGGTAGAACTAATATTGCAACTTACGTGCCTACTTTCAGAAGTTTAAATAAAGGAATATTAAAATATTACAAGGTTAGTTCTTATTTATTTGATTATTTTTTGTTTGAAAAAAAACTTCTCCTTTCGCTCCGCTGGGAATCGAACAATAGAACTTCTATTTGCTATTTGGCTGCTTTTCCATTAAGCTAAATGAGAGATTGAGAGAAGAATCCTTGTCCGAAATACATGCATTATTATGTCAGGTGTTACAAGTAAAAAATTTCAAGGAATTCGTATTATCATCGGACAGTAAAACAATTTCTTAACGTCTTTACATGCAAGATGGGATTATGAAATACAATTTCTTAAGATTGAATGTTTTCTGATAAAATATCTTCACCTTTCGCTCCGCTGGGAATCGAAACACATAACTTCCGATTTTTAACCGGTTGCTTTCCCATTAAGCTACTAGAGAGATCAAGAGAAGAATCCTTTTTCAAAAATTCACGGAACACTATGCCAGGTGTTACAATCAATTTTTATAAAGAATCTGTATTATCATCAGAGAATAACAGAATTTCTTGACGTCTTTACAGACTACATGGAACTTTGAACTAAACAAGTTTTATTATATTTTTTCTAAAACAACATCTTCTCCTTTCGCTCACCTGGGAATCGCGCCACAAATTTTCCGAATGATCGTCGGGTGCTTTCCCATCAAGCTACTAGACAGATCGAGAGAAGAATCCTTTTGTAGAAATGCACGCATCATTATGCCAGGTATTACAATCCGAATTTTTGAGGAATTTGTATTATCACGAGAGAATAAAATAATTTCTTATCTTAATTACATACTACATGGAGCTATGAATTACAAATGGTTGAAATTAAATTTTTTATCAAAAAAGATCTCCGTTCGCTCCACTGGGAATCTAACCACAGAACTTCTGATTGAAAATTTAGCATTAGTCTGTACATCCGTGATGATAATACAGATTCCTTGAAAAAGTTTATTAATTTTCAACAAAACGCTGGTTTTGGAATTTCCCTGTATGAAAGAGCATTTTTAATCACGTAAAGTTATTAATTTTGAGCGAAAACGTGATTTTACAACTGTCTGTTCCGAAGAATAGTTTCGATATTATAAAGTTATTCGTTTGCGTGAAGTTCTGATTTTCCTATATTAAAGGAGATTTTAAAAGTTACAAAGTTATTATATTTTAAAAAAACGTTGATTTTATAAAATTATCTTATGATAAAACATTTGGAACATTAAAAAATTGGTAATTGTGTGTAAAAGGCATTATTTTACAGATTTCCTGTATGAAAGAACATATTTAGTATTGAAAATAAGTAGATTTGAGCAAAACGCTGATTTTACAATTTCTTCTAGGAAAGGACATCCTCAATATCACCAAATTTGCAATTTTAAGTAAAACGCTAATTTTACCAATTTGAAGAAGGTTATGTAGAGCTTTATCCTTCCCTCATAGATCGAGGATGGATATTTAGAGATAAAAAAATTGCAGTTGGAATTTATGTAACTCTGATAAGATTAATAAGACCTCGTGTGTTAATAATTTTTATATGGAATTTACATTAATAATCGTAGTATTTTCGAGATTCGCTTATAAGTGAGAGAAAGGAAGATCGGAAAAGTATTATGCAATTAACACAGGGCATTGTATCAGTTTTTAAGCAAACCCACGTATTATGTAGATATTTCCCTAATTTGTTACAATTTTGGTTTCTGAGAATTTAATAAGGCGAAAATATATGGTGTTCTTTTAAAGAATATATATTATTTTAAGTATCTAATTAATTGTGCGGATATAACTAATTTGACCATTTTTATTTTTAAAAATCAAATTTTTTTCTCCATAAATTTTACTGTAGTCACTTTTATAAAGTTAAGTGATTCACATATGTCGATGAAAAGAAAATGCACCAAAATAAAAATAATTATGTGTGGATATATAATTCATTTCATAATTTTTATTCTTAAAAATAAAAGTTTATTTCCTATAGTTAATCAACTATTTCATGCCAATAAAATCGAGCACTATAATGAAAATTATTATTTGTACAGGTATAATGAATTTTATCATTTTTATTCTTAAGAATCATATTTTCTTTGTTATAAATTTTACTCTAATCACTTTTAAATAGTTGTATGTATACTTAATGTCTCACTTACGAATTTGAGGGCATCCGCTCCACCCTTAATCTAACTTATCAACTGCTGACATTCTAATGTTTCGCCTTGTATAACAATAACATAATATAATAACATTAGAATATACTACTAATAATTGTATTAATGAGCAGCATGAGCAAGCTCTCACTCCTTCTTTCATTCTAAAACGTATCATCCTACTCCATTTGTCTTCATTTTTTGTTTTTTTCACATATTTTGGTCCCATCAGACCTTTGGCCCTCATATACCATCTATTGTACTTTGAATCCATAATATTTTGTCAACTCTCTTCTTCTTGTGTTACTAATAGCATCAGGGAGGAGAGTTAGTGAACTCTGCGCCCTGATGCTCTATAACCCCTTCTCCTAGGTCACAAAAACTCCTCGTTTTTTTTCTTTCTTCTTTCCATTTCCTCTCATTTGTAGCTTCTCTTCACATCTCCAGTCTCTATTGATTTGCCTAGTTAACATTTCCCCCCTAATTCTTCCCTAACCATGTGTCATGGACAACTCCAGCTAAGCTTGATTAGCCATATCAGAAATTGCTAATGCTGGTTCTACTTTCCTATGCTTCTTTCGTCCCCAGACCTTCGCACCATAACATAACACAGCCCAAACCAACGTATCAAACAACCAAAAACTCACTCCTAAATCGTCCAAGAACCTTCCCTTTCCTATACCACATTCTTAGCCCATCACTTTACTCGCACCTTCTATTATTTCCTTCAACTGAACCTCGTTTTCCCCTCCTGCCTCAAACCAAAAACCTAGGGCACAGAACTCCTTCACCCTTTCCACTGTTTGTCCATTCATATTCTGAACGTAATCTATTTTGGTTTCTCTACTTCTGAAACACATCATCTTGCTGTTCTCTACGTTTATCATTAGATTCTTTGTTCCCACATACTCTTTAACAATTCTCATCAATAGATCCATGCCCTTCTCGTTGTCTGCTAACTAAACTAAGTCATCTACATAACTTCGAGAGTATAGTTTGCCGGTACGCAATACCGTCTGCCCTTTCCCTTTCTTCTTTAACTTTTCCTCTAAGTTTGGCAGCAGCATATTAAAAAGTAGCGGACTCAAAGTGCATCCTTGCCTTAGACCTTTTCCTATACAGAATACCTCCCCTTTTCCCTTTTTTCCCTTTTCTATCTTCACCCTAATCCTGGTTTCGGTAATGTTTTCTATCTTTCCCATCCCTTTTGTAAGACTTATAAAACCCGTCTGATTGTGTAGGTTACTTTCTATTTCTTCTATCAGACTCTCTAACCTTTTTCTTAACGTTTCTGCATATATTTTGTAGTCCACTGGCATGAGAGTGATCCCTCTATACTCCTGTACCTTCTTACCCACACCGTACTTGACAAGCGCTACCACTAGCCCTTTCATTCACTCTTTTGGTCACACTTCCCCATTCCAGACCTTATTGCAGATCTTGCTTATCCCATCCCTGACCCCTTCTCCTCCAAACTTTAATGCCTCGCGCTCCATGCAATCTTGTTTGCAGCCTTTTTTCTTTTTTATCTATTTATAGCCTCATCCAACTCCTCTATTGTTCCTTGGACTATCGTTCTTTTTCAAATAATGTAAGGATATTTGTGTTGATTCCCGTTTGAATATTCTATTATAAAAAACTCATCCACAAGATCTCGTGGTATGGTTAAAGACGACGTTTCGACAATTCGCCGATGGTCCTCAGCAGGTGATAAAAAAGGTTTAGACTATTATAGATTTTTATCTTTTTCTATTACCTGATGAGGACCACCGACGAATGGTCGAAACGTCGTTTTTAACCATAAAATGAGATCTCTTGGATCAGTTTTTTATAATAAAATATTCAGACATTCCGCAATGCCACCTTCACAGGCACATCTTCTCGTCCCGTTCCTCCCGTACTTATCTTGAGCTCTTTTCTATTTTGTAAACCTCGAAGAGTTTCCTTTTTTCTTATTTCCCTATTTCTTATTCGTCTCATTTCCTTGCCTTATTTGCAAAGTGCTCAATTCTTCTATTTCTTCTTCCCAGAACTACACCTCTCCAATGACCCAAATTCTATCTCTTCTATTACTATCCTGCTACCTTTACTTCATTTCCGGCCATGCCCTTCGTGCAAACAGTCATTTTCTGCTCCTTTACTGTCAGGTCAGATGTTCTTCTTTTCGCTCTGTTCTTCTCTTCAACAACTACTTTTTACCCATAACTTCTAATCAAACCTCCTCACACCCCAATGTCTTGAGAAATATGCCTTCCCTCCCTGCTCTCATTTTTCCTACTCTCTTTACCCTTTCTACCCTAATTTGTGCTCCTAAAGCTCTTATCGGCTTCTTAATTTCTACATCTCCCGCTTCACTATTAATTTTCAGACCCTTGATCATTACCTTCTTTTTCTTCTTTGATCTTTTTCTCCTTCTATTTGTCTTCCAATCTGTGTCAATCTACTACGCAATCTCTCATTTTCTATCTGCAAGGCTACGCTACATTCCGTTTTGGTTCCTCGATATTACCTCAATTCTTCTTCGCTCAACGCTCACTTCTAGCTAACTCTCTATTCTATTATGTTCATCTCCGTTTTCCTATTTTCATCTTATTCACTCTGCTGATTTTGTATGCTTTCCATTTTTTCCCAGACTTTCTCTTTTTCGCCTTTCAATAATTCTTCTCACTCTTTCCATCATCAACCAACATCTTCGAAAAAAATAAAACAGTTTGTTTATTAGAATATTTATAGTAGTGGTAATTGTAAACTAATGGTTATTAATTGTCTATAACAAATAACCTAAATCTTAAACCTAATATTCATGTTCTTGAAATATATCTGCAATGATTCTGATAGATAGCGACTTCTGTTAAGTCTTTTGTTCAGGGAAAAAAAATATTCCTAAAATGTCCAATTTTGACGTTCTATTTGTTTAAATAATAAATTCCACAAAGTAAAATAAAAAAATCGGGCCTAATGACATTCTGGAGCATTTAATTCTGATTATTCGAAAAAAAGTCCAAATTGGTCAAGAATTGTAGGCTGTAGTGGATTAAGAAACATTAAATTCCCGATTCCTCCCGCTGTGCGGCGTCTTGTACCGCTCGTCACCACTACTTTCGCAGCTTGTTTCGATAGCCGCCTTATCCCTACTTATTTCAACTTCCCGCATTGTTCCAGGCTGTGGTAACTAATGTAGATTACCGTGAAGACACATACTCTGATCCTGTTTTGCGAATTCGTTAGATGGCTCTGTAGGTCTTTCTTCCGCTACACGTCGCTCAGGGACCTAAGTTCGATTTATCTGTCTTACGAACTCGTTCTTTTCCGAACTTGAACACATGTCAAACCTAACCCATTAAGAAGAGTTTGAGAGCTAATATGTAATTTTTTGTCATGCTTTTCGACATGGTAATTTTCTTTGTAGCATACAACTAAAAATTAAAAGAGGAAGCGGTACCTTCTGTATTATTACCAGAAAAACAGAGTAATATTTCGACAAATCATCTTTTGTTTTTCTTGAAAACAAGTTTTTATGAAAAAATCAGTAAAAAAACCGAAATATATAAACAATCATTCCAGTACTTATTTATGTACTTTTATTTGTTTTTTTATTAGTTTTCTCAATTTATTAAGTTGTTAAGTTAAATTATCTACAAATCATCTAGATATAACCTTAATCATCTATTATCTTATCTTACAAATCTGCGGGCTCGTTTGATGGCACCACCGTCGATTATTATAAATCTGCACTGCTAAAGAATTGAGTGATCACAGCCTGCATTGTTAATCTGCCGCCCTCTATTACAGGCATGCTACATTTTTCTACTTTATCCACTGGGAAATACTCGCCACACGTCACTTTCTCCCGGACTAAATTTTCACAACGCAAAGTCCAATCTATGACCTCCAAATCAGCCTTTATCTCTAAATTTGTCTATCTCATTTAAAAATTTTATTCACTATAACTTTACGGTAATCAATTTTATCTAGTTAAGTGATACTTATATGTCAACAAAAAGAAAAATTCAATAAAATGAAAATAATTTATTGTATTTGATCCTTTATACATTTCACTTTATTCACTTTTATATAATTAATTAATTCTTATATGTCAACAATAAGAAATATGCAGTAAAATGAAAATAATTGTGTATGAAGATATAATGAATTTTATCATTTATATTCCTAAAAATCAACTTTTAGTCTATAAATATTACTATAATCATTTTTATATAGTAAAGTGATTTCTACATGTAAATATAAGAAAGATTCAAAATAATTATTTGGAATAATATCATGGGGTTTCTAATCGTTATTATAATTGTGGCACCCAGAGCAGGAGTCGAAAAATTATCATATTGAAGTTGGAGGAAAAGAGCGACGAGGGAGTCGCTCTTTTCCTTGAACTTGATTGTGTTCGTCTGCACCGCGGAACGATACTTGTCTTTTTCTTGCTCCAACTATTTTAATAATATTATTATTTCAATCTATTCACGAAAGGTTCTCTTTCAGTTCTTATCCACTCCCAATATATTTTGGGAGTGTTGAAATAACTGAACACAATCGATGAGTTACGTCAAATTTCTCTTATCCCCACCAATGTTTATTGGGGCGGAGAAGATGAACGAGTACGCTTTATACGTGTGCAGTGTGTATCTGCGTCTGTGCTGCTAAGTGTCACATGTTGCTAAGTGAAGGGGATATGAAATGTGAAATAACTGGGCGGTGCGTTTTGATATATCTGATCGTTGACATAACTGATATTTGACTTAACTGGAAGTTAAGTCTAATTGTATGAAAGCTCATGTTTTAATAAATGAAAATGTTTCTCTCACCTTGCAGGTGAATGGTTTATTAGTGATACAATTTCAGGATTTCTAAAAAGTTTTAAAAAAAATTATTTCAGAAAATATTTTTCCTCACAGCGTTATAGGCTTCAATAAAAACAACTAAATTTGTTATTGTATAAACTGCGATCCCAAAATTTTGTAAAGAAATGTTCAAACAATTTGTTCCCTTGAAAAACGTTACAGGCTTTAATAAAAACTACATTTTTAACTGTAAAATATTATATAGAAAAATTAAAAAAAAAATGATGCTGATTATTAAAAATGTTTTTATACTCAAATGATGTAGGTGAAGATCAGCATTGTGTCACAGAAAAACCATTGCGAAAGCGGATTATATTTTTAATTGATCTTTTCTTTATGCCGATAAAATGCAATCAATTTTTTTAGGATAATGTAAATATAGCCGCTTTTTTTAAAATTATTACACCATTAAGCCCTTTTCCCTTAGGGGTAACCTCGACTAGCTCAATGGGGAAGGGAGTAAAGTGATGAAGGGATTATAAAATTTTTAGATTGATCTAGAATTCTCGTGTTCTTTATTTAAATAAAACGTTCGTTCCGCAACACTGCTCCGATCCAGGTTGTTGATCAATCTCTCTAGCAATCATCCAAAGTAAAGATCCTTATACAGTAGACATGTGAGGTTCCTCGCTTGGGTCTATTAATATCCAAAGTCTTTTGTTTCAGGCGTCATTCACCCTACTGACACTCTGTTTATTAACTATTTGCCGCCATACTTTTTTGTCCTGGCATACTTCTCTAGCTTCTTTAACGTCCATGCATTCTTCATGCAAGCTCTCGTGTTCATGTAGCTTTTTATTTCTTTTCTAACTAGGGTCTCATTCACACATTCTAACCATTCTTACCGCGGTCTGCCTCTGAGTATGAAGCTATTTACTTTACCTTGACACACTTGTTTCGTCAGTAGTTCATCTTTCATTTTCTCAACATGCCCTAACCATCTTAAACGATTTCTTTCCCATGTGTCAACTAGCGAATTTATCAACTTGTTCCATTTTCTCATCATTTAATACAATGATGCATATTGTTTTCTCACTCTTTCCTTTGAACACCATAGTTTTTGTTTTATTTACGTCAATTTTGAGGCCCATGCTCTTTATGCTTGAATTTAGTTTATTCAACATTCTTTGCAAGTTTTTGATTCATACTTCGAGAATTATCTTTTCATGCTTGCATTCAGTTTATTTAACATTCTTTGAAAGTCTTCAATTGACTCTGCCATAACAACCTTATCATCTGCGAACGCTAACCTACGTATCCTTACTTCTTCGTCAAAAACAGCCATTCTTAAACACTTGTCCATGAATAATATTAATAACCATGAAGACATAACGCATCCTTGTCTAACTCCTTGCATTATATCCAAACAGGCACTCAATTTGCCATTTACCCTTACACTCGCTTTGCTACATGTATATGTTGTTTTTGTAGCTCGTAGGAGCCATCCATTGACTCCGTACTCTTTCAGGACTTCCCAAAGTTTACTTCTACCTACCTTGTCAAAAACTTTTTCTAGGTCAGAAAATGTACAAAAAACTTTTTTTCGTGCTCTCAAACTTTTTTCTGTGATTTGCCGGAAGCTAAATATTTGATTCGTACACGACCTTCCTGGCATAAATCCACTTTGGATTTCCCAAATCTTTTCTTCTGTCATTTTCAGTACCCTGCTATTAAATATTTTTGAGTATATTTTACTTACGGTACTTAATAAGCTGAGTCCTTTGTAATTATTTCAGTTGATTTTACCTCCATTTCTCTTGTATGCTGGTACGATAATCGCTTTTTTCCAATCATATGGGACTTCTCCCACCTCGATACATAAATTTATCAATTCAAACAGTCTCTGTGGTATGTAATCGCCACCGTGTTTAAGTATTTCGACGTTAATACTGTCTACACAGGCGGCCTAACCGTTTTATATCCCTAATCTTAGTGACACAGACTTTCTCAAATGTGCCCTAAAATAGTCTCTCGAAGGGGCGATAATCCCCTCTGCATCATTTTGCATTTACCCTTTATTATTTCTCATGTTAACAAATTCTGTACTTTTTTCCCCTTAATTTTTTTATGAAGCAGTTTCTTGCTTCTTTCAAAGTTGTTTTGTATTTTCTTCTCCTCTTCTGCTCTAATTTTATCTTTACTTTTCTTAACTAATCGTTTCAGTGTCCTCTTTTTGTGTCTGTTATTATTTATACGTCTATTTCTTTCCTTCTAACAAAGACTTATCGTGTTCAAAGTTCTCCTTATGCTTCTTTCTTTGCCTTTAGGGCAGCCGGAATTTCATCATTACACCATGCATCATCAGACATTCTTCGTACAACCGCTGTACCGTACACTTCGAACCTTATCTATGTTTCCGATTATCTTACTTTGAAAATCTATTTGCATATCCGGTTTTTGTAGGTTTTAATTTTGATTCCCGTTTGTTTTGTTACCTTGGTTGCTTTTTTTGTATCCTTGACCTAAGTTAATTTTAGAGATTAGAAGGTAATGGTCAGTATGGCATTCAAAACCCCTTATCAACCTTGTATCTTTGACTAGCTCTCTTAGTCTTTGATCCGCAACAACAAAGTTAATTATACTGTGGATATTCCCTTTAGACCACTCCTTTCTAAGCATGAGCCAACTAATTTATCTCCATTATAGCTTGTTCTTGGATCCCCAAAATTACCTAGTACTCTTTCTGTATCCTGATTTTGGATGCCAACCCATCCATTAATATTCTCTTAGTAGAATTATTCTGCCCCATGATCGGAAATATTTATTGTGTTATTTAAAGTGTCTCAGAAGGCATTCTAGCCCACAGCAGTCTAGGAGATACGAAAACATGATCTCCGAGATGCTGCTTCGCTCTTTCGGTCAAAACAAGACCTACACCTTGCCTGCCATGTAATTCACCATCTATTCCAGACCATATTTCAAATTCACCCGTTTTCTATTTCTCTACTTTCGCATCCCTTTTTCTTCGTTTAAGGCACACATTAATTATCGAGTTTCCTTATGTGCATTCTAAACACCCAGTCTACATTGCTCGCATGAAACTTGACCTTTGCGTTTACCGTGTGCAAGCCTTTTGTGGATTAAAGTTCCAGTCCTTTCCGAGGCTATTCTATTATGTGTATTATTCATTGTTTAGATAATACGTCCATCTACCAGCTTTATTCTATGAATTTATTTCGCGAATCGAAATCATGACCAAGTTAAGTAACAGTTCGTCATATGGTGGTGAGTATTATTATAACGTCCATCCCACCAAACTTCAGTTATCAAGGAAGGGTTGAGAGCGGAGGAAAAGCTGGAACCGAGAGAGTCGTGTTGAGTTTATGTTTTTATGCTGAGAAGGTCACATGCCTACAGCAGCATTGTATTAGATGGGAGTTTGTAACGAGCAGTACAGCCGCTCGTTGCATGTATACTTATATAAGTGCGTGTTCAGATATAAGTGTGTGTATGTATGTATGTTTGTATGTTAAAATATATATATATATATATATATGTGTGTGTGTGTGTGTGTGTGTATGTCTATGTATATACACCGGTCAGACCCACGCGGAATCGATCGACGCGTCACGAGGCAAGCACGCGACCTCCCACTTCCACGAGACTAGACAGCGCGCCTG
>JAAAKG020135180.1:0-13612 GCA_010014905.2 Druon quercuslanigerum
ACATAATTCAAAAATACATTATTAAATAATTTTTTAAATATGTAAAGTTAAAAAAAGTTTTTTACTAATAATGAATAATTCAAAATTTCAAACTAATAGAGTCTGAAATTAAAAAAAAATATTCATCAATTTTAAATTAAGCATTTTTCTAGATTTTTAATTCCTAATATTGAAGATATAAATATTTTAAAAATAAGTTACTAAATAACTTTTTAAGTATTCAGAGCTTAAAAAAGTTTTAATACAATAATTATTAATTAACAAGTTCAAACTGAAAGAGTCTAAAATTTAAAAAAATATACTCATCGATTTTTAATTGTAAATGTTCCAAATTAAACAATTTAAAACTATACAAAGTATTTCAAGTTGACATTTTTTGAATCAGGACCCTAAAAATTGAAACATTTCAGACATAAATGTTTAAAATTGGAAAATTTAAGCATACCTTAATGGAGCAATAATAATTAAGCATGTCTTTAGATTTTTATTTCCTGACTTTAAAAATATAAACAGTTTAAAAATACGTTATTGGATAACTTATTAAATATTTAGAGTTAAAAAAAATTTTTTGCTAATAATTAATAAATAACAATTTCAAACTGACAGAGTCTAAAATTAAAAACAAATTCATTCATTTTAAATTGAAAATGTTCCAAATAAAAAAAATTTAAATAAAAAAAGCAGTATTTACGAATAGAATAAAAATTAATTAAACTTGTATAATTTTTTAATAAAATAATTTGAAATTAAATAATTCAAATTTAAAAGTAGTTAATGTTGAAAATTTTGAAGTTTTGAAGTCAAAACCTCTCAAAATTGAAAACTTTCTAATTAAAATTTTCTAAACTCTATCACTTTAGGGATACTTTATTTTCCACTCGCTGTAACACGTCACTAAATTTTTATTTCCTAACATTGAAAATATGAATAATTTAAAAAAACGTTTTTAAATAACTTTTTAAATATTAAAAGTGTAGAATATGTTTGGAACAGTAATAATTAATATTTTTGAACTAAAAGCATTCAAAATTTATCAAATTAAAAAATTGAAAATGTTATTTCAAATCAAACAATTTCGGAATAGATGAAATGTAAAAAAGAGCAGTATCTTGAATGCAATGAAAATGAATTCAAATTTTATATATTTTAAATAAGAGTTTAAAATTGAATAACTCAAAACTAAAATCGTCCAAATTGAAAAATTTTTAATCCAAACCTCTCAACATTAAAAAATTCACACTAAAATGTTAAAAATTGGAAAATTTGAGTATACTTTATTCTCAACCAGCAGTAAACACGTTATAAGCTTTTTATTCAATAAAATGGAATAACTAACTAATAACATAACCAATTCAAAAATACTTTATTAAATAAACTTAAAAATATTAAAATGTAAAAAAAAGTTTGAAACAATAATTAATAATTTCGAAATGAAAGCTTTCGAAATTAACGAAAAATATATTCATTAATTTTGAATTAAAAATGTTCCAAATCAAACAATTTTAGATTAGGTAAATTTTTTTTCAAAGCAGTATTTCGAACCAAATGAAAAGAAATTAGACGTGTATCATTCCTATATAAAACCGTTTGAAAATTAATAATTTGAAACTGAAGTACGAGTTTACAGGTTTTTAAATCAGAACCTCCCAAAATCGATAAAATTTAGGTTGACAATTTTATAAATTTAACAATTTTGGTACACTTTAAAACTTAAACAAATCCCAATTTCATTTAAAATTAAAAAAACTTAATATTAAAAAATTGTGATGTTAAAACTTTTTTATATTCAAATACTTAAAAAATGCAATCATTTTAAGTAAATTTCAATCATTTATAATGTAATGATGTTTATTTATTGTTTCTAAAGTTTGTAAATATATCTTTATATCTCATAAATTTCGCATTTTTTCAGAATTTACCGTTACACACCCAAAAGTATTTTTGAAAACAAAATAAGTCAAGAGAATACTATTTTTTGTTATATACTATATCAAAGCTTTCCCCCTCAATAGACAAGAAAACACATATTCAAAAACAAGTGAAATAAAAATAAAAATCTTGTCATCATCTTTCCCTCCATAAAGCTCTGTTCCGCAATGGATCCATGATTCATGCAACGGGGCGTATCAACATAACTTTTTCAAATCCATGGCCACCGAACCGAGAAAAAAGCAGACTACCCTAGAATAATAGCAATATTTCGGCACATCCGGTAAAGACAATTTCTCACATTTATTCTGGCACATAATGCACATCGACTATTTGTAGATCTGCCTATAATAATAATAATAATAATAATAATAATGGCGGGGTAAAAGTAACCATGGGGTAAAAGCGCGTTTGAAAACAACATTTTTATTTATTATACTTTTTTATTCTTCTTTGCATTAAATACATTTTTTCTATTTAAAAAATTGCAAAATATTAAAAATTAATTTTGCAACAAAATTGTGTAGAAAATAGTTTTTACTATATCAAAATTACAGAGGTCAGAATAAAGGACAATTAAAGGTCAAAATAAAGAAAGCCTCTGATTAGGAGAAAACCTCTGCTCTTGGACGGTTTTTAGGTCGCTGATTCGGAATCCGGGATCAGTTAAGGCCTATCAGGTCATGATCAAGATCAAGTGAAGGTAGAAATGAAGAACATCGCTGGATCGTAGAAGCCTATTTTCTCAGACATTTTTAGGGTCGCTGAATCCGAACACAGGGTCATTTTGACCCCATCAGGCAAATAACATTTTTATTCCTTATACTTTTTATTCTTTTTTTGCATTTAATAAATGTATTCTATTTAAAAAATTGAAAAATATTAAAAATTAACTTTGTAAAAAAATGACGGAGAAAAGAGTTTTTATATCAAAATCAAACAGGTCAGAATAAAGGTCAATGGAAAGTCAAAATGAAGAAAACCTTAGGATCGAAGAGAACCTCTGCTATTAGACGTTCTTTAGATCACTGATTCCGAATCCAGAATCAGTTTAAGTCCATCACGTCATGATCAAGATCAAGTGAAACTCGAAATAAAGAACACCGCTGGATCTTAGAAGCCTATTTTCTCCGGAGTTTTTAGGGTCACTGAATGCGAAATACGGCGTCATTTTGACCCCATAAGGCAAATAACATTTGTATTTCTAATACTTCTTTATTTTTCTTTGCATTAAATAAATTTATTCTATTTAAGAAATTGAAAAATAATAAAAAATAATTTTGCAAAAAAAATGACGTAGAAAAGAGTTTTTATATCAAAACCAAACAGGTCAGAAAAAAGATCAATTGAAGTTCAAAATGAAGAAAACCTTTTGGTCAAAGAAAACCTCTGCTATTAGATGTTTTTAGGTCGGTGAATCCAAATCCAAGATCAGAAATGAAGAACACCTTTGGATTGGAGAAGCCTATTATCTCAACCGTTTTCAGGGTCGCTGAATCGGAATACGAGGTTATTTTGACCCCATCAAGGAAATAAAATTTTTATTCCTTATACTCTTTTATTCTTCTTTCCATTAAATATATTTATTATATTTAAAAAATTGAAAGATATTATAAATTAATTTTGCAAAAAAATGGTGTAGAAAAGACTTTTTATATCAAAATTACGCAGGTAAGAATAAAGGAAAATTAAGGGTGAAAATGAAGAAAACCTTTGGATCGAAGAAACTCTCTGCTACTAGACGTTTTTTAGGTCGCTGATTCCCCATCCGGAATCACTGTAAGCCCGTCAGAAGGTCGAAATGAGGAACACCGCTGGATCGTAGAAGCCTATTGTCTCAGACATTTTAGGGTCGCTGAATCCGAATACTGATTTGGATTTAGCGACCCGAAAAACGTCTTAAATTAGTGGTTCATGCCGATTTAATATTTTTTTTTTTTTGCTTTCACTTGACCTTGAGTCAAATTGACCTCGTATTCCGATTCAGCGACCTAAAAAACGTATAGATATGGTGGTTTAGCTCGGGTTGCAGAAACTTCTTTTGTAGGGCAGTGTAATGGAATATTAGCTATTTATTCTATAAAGAAGAAAGATAAATTTTCAACGAAAAAGTTCATTTTTAACCAAAAAGTTGAATTTTCAACTAAATAGATAAACTTTCTAATAAGAAAATTAATTTTTTACTAAAAGAGACAAATTGTCGAGAAATTATTTAAATTTTTAATCGAGGAGATGAATGTTTAAAGAAAATTGGGAATTTTGAACAAAATTGTGTAATCTTTAACCGATGCAGATTAACTTAAAACATAAATTTTTTAACTAAAATGATAAACCTTCAACTATATACAATCTTAATTGTTAATGAAGCAGTTTAATCGTTATCCGTTTAGGCTACATTTCAACTAAAAACAGGAATTCTCGGCGAAAAATGTAATATTTAATGTTTAAAATAAAAAAGATTTTAATTTCAAATAAAAAATAGTGAAATTTCTCAAAAACTCAACTTTTGAAAAAATTGTTGAATCCTCAGTGAAATCCGATTAATTTTCAACGAAAAACTTACATTTTAAACCAAAAACGAGACATTTCTAGCAGAAGAAAGAAATTCTTCAATCATCTTTTGAACGAACAAACATTATTTCTACAATTTAGAACAACCATTTAAAACTCAAAATGTTATTTGAATATTTTGCAGAAGTTTTGGACATAATACATTTTTTTAAATTTTCGAATTATTTCACAAACTAATTTTTCAAAATAATGATTTAAAAATTTCCAAGACATTTTAATGAAAATTGGTTAAATTCTTAATACCTTAAAAAATTCTAAAAAAGCTTCGACATTTTTAAAGAATAAAAAAAATTTTAGCAGTATCAAAATTAATTTTTCAGAATAAAAAATCAGTTAAAAATATTCCAGAAGTCTTAAGAAATGTTTGTTATTTGCTGAATACCTTTTAAAATTCATTAAAAGCATTCACATATTTTTAGTTTTGTTTTTCAAAATTATAAATTTTGTTTTAAATTATTTGAAAGTTTGTCACTTTTTAATTATTTTTTTTTTCTATGTAAAACTTCTAAGCTGTATGAATATCTTTTAAAATGATCGATTTTTTCTAAATATTGTTTCAAGATTTGGTCCGATAATTTAGTAAGGACATTCAAAAATCTTAAAAGAATTAGCTGGGAGTGTTTCTGTAATTTTTTTGTAAGAAAGTCCTGATAAAAAAAATTAAGAGGGACATTTTTGATACTTTTGTCCCGCAAATAAAGGGGAACGATATAGGGGGGAGTGGCGGAAGCGAGGGCAAATAACGGGAATGGCGAGTATGCCGGGTAAGTTTAAGGCAAGAGAAAATGATGGTTGGGACAGTGAGGAGATAGGGGAAGTAAGGGGAGCAGAAATAGGAGAAATGAGAGAGAATTAGAGAGGACAAGTAGATGAAGTGCAGGCGGGGAGTGAGATGGAAGTAGGAGAAGGGAAAGTAGGTGAAGTGAGGAGAAATGAGGGATGGGAAAGTAAGGAAAGCAAGAATGAATATGGGGCGAGGGATTAAGGGATTGAGAAACGAGGAAGAATAAGGTTAAGTGAAAGGAAAATAAAGTATTAGGTAATGTGAAGGAAATGAAAAGTAAATAAATGAAAGGAAAATAATTGGAGAATACGAAGTGGAAGTGAAAGGAAATTGTGGAGAGAAAGTAGAGGGAGTTAGGGGAAGTAGAGGATATGATTTAATTTGAGGGCGGCTAGTAAGGAAATTGAAGGCAAATGGGGCAGGATAGGGAGGGAAGTGAAGAGGTGTCTAGTAGGGTAGTGCAGATGGGTGAAGGAGGAAAAGTACAGGTTTGGGGAAGGGAAGTAGGAAAATGGGAATGTGAGCTGCGGAAATCATGAAAGGGGGAAGTAGAGGAGGAGAAAGTTGGTGAAGGGAGGGGCAGCGAAGGTTGCAGTGAGGGGAGGGAAAGTAGAGGTGGAGGAGAGAAAATAGGGTAAGTATGTGGAATGGATTTTTGTTTAATTATTTCTAAAAGGATGTCTTGATTTTAGCAATTTGAAGAGATATCTAATTCTTTGATTTCCTTACTCTATTTGAGTAAGATGGAGATGAAGAGAAAGAAGGATGAAGAGAAATGGAGAAGGAAAGATTGTAAATAGGAGAGAAAGTAGGCGTAAGAAAATGGTAAATATTGTAAATAGTAGATAAGTATTACGTATTTGCCGCGGAGGTAGAGGTTGGCAATTGAGGCAAAGCGAGAAAGTAGGTACATGCTTGCGAGGCGAGACGAATCGAGGAAGGTAAGGCGAGCGGTCTCAGACATAAGGTTTTTATGGATGCCAGTTTTTAAGAGTTAATTTTAAGAAAACTCTCTAAAAAGAAAATCGAAGTGAAAGCAAATAAATTTTTGAATGCCAGTAGGCCGAAAAATAAACGTTTATTTCATAATCTAAAAAGATTGGTTTCAAATTAGCCACAAATATATTAAAAGGTTTGCAGAATCACGCTTGGCTGAAACACAGCAAG
Organism: Druon quercuslanigerum; assembly: GCA_010014905.2. Taxonomy (NCBI): domain Eukaryota; kingdom Metazoa; phylum Arthropoda; class Insecta; order Hymenoptera; family Cynipidae; genus Druon; species Druon quercuslanigerum. The sequence goes on from JAAAKG020135180.1 coordinate 6,452, forward strand.
AATCCTGTTTATTGGTCGATGAAGAGGGTAGCGATGAGGGTAGTAATTAATTATAAGAAATGGCGGAATGGTGGCCGATCGACGTTCGACAATCGAGTGTGTAGTGCCATTGGATGTCATCCACCCCGGGATAAATGGGGTGCGTGGAAAACTGGATAGGGGTGAATCGGGTGGCGCTAATCCCACTTTCCCCCGGCCGCGTTGCCGAAGGGTTTTCGATGGAAAAGCAGCGAGAGAAACAGGGAAGGAGGGTAGAGCAATAGCCTTTACGACTTGGCCATAGTATCGAACGATCTATCCAGCCATTAAGATAGTCTCGAAACGATTCTGTAACCTTTGGCTCTGTGAAAGCGATACGCTATCGACTCCGGGGCCAACGGGCCATCGCGACATTTCGTCAAGAGTGCCCTTTCACCCCCGCCCCCTCCTTTTATTTCACCATTTTTTCTCTCACTACTCACCCTATTACACAGACGGAACTGCCTACACTATACATACGCCACTGACTACACATACGCCACTTACTACACTTACGACAATTTCTACACTTACGTCACTTGCTACATTTACGCCACTGTCTACACGTACGCACTGTCTTTACATATGCCACTGCCTGCAAATAGACTGTTTCCTCGACAAGTATTCCAGATCCAAGATTATCTACATAAACATAATGTCAATCTGTTTTTTACGAGTGCTGGAGATCAATATTAAAGTATGATGTCTACTGTATAAAATGGATGTTTCTCTTTATACAATAGTGGAATGGTTTCCTTCGTATAAGAAGATGCAGATTTTTTCCCTAAAAGATTGTTTTACCTATGGGATCGTGCATAAATCACTTAAAGTCTTTTGGGAATGGGGTGGGGGTCAAAGATTTTTCTATGATATTTTGCATGGGATGGGGTGGGGCCAAATCGCTAAAAAACTAAAGTTATCTGACAATATTAGTATTAATAATAACTGTAATGACATTTTTATACTTAGTAGAGCATGCCAATATTCGTTGTTGTAAGTTTTTAAAAATATGTGAAAATTACATAATTTTTTTGTAAGGACGGAACTTTATATTGTTATTCTTTGATTAAAATCGCAGTTTTTAAATTTTGTAAAACGCTCTGACTTTAATTTAAAAATTATATTTAAAAAAAATCTTTTTGTATGAAAAATAGCTTTTTTACTTACTTATTATTGTAATTTTCTGAAGATATTCTCGATTTAAAATGCAGACCATGAATTTAAAGGTAATAATTTTATCTCAAAGTTTTTTAGTTTTATTTTTAGTCTTTTTTATATTGATTATTTTCCATTCAGATTTACTGTGAATTGAAAACCTAATGACTTTGGAAACTACATTGGAAATTAGAACAGAATCCGGATTTATTTGAAGCATCATTTTTTAATTCTATTCCAAAAATTACTTATTTTACTGTAATGCAATTTAATTAATTTTAATAGTGTATAGGGAAGACTCCACTGTTAAAAATGATTGGAATTCTACAATACTTCTACAGCATTTGTACAATACAAGCGTAAGGTAAATTTGCAAAAATGGAATTGGAATGACGAAACTGCAATACATGCATTGTAAGCATTGTAAATCGTGAAGTCACTCTCCAGAATTACAATACATGTATTAGAGCGTTTGCAGGACAAAAATTACGCACAAGAAATTCACGGAATCAATGGAATTCGCGAAATTCATGGAATTAACGGAATTCATGAAATTCACGAAATTCATGAAATTAACGGAATTCATGAAATTCAAAGAATTCACGGAATTCGTGGACAGAAGTCACCGAGTTCATGCAACCGAAGGAATTCAGGAAATGTATGGAAATCACGAAATTTATAGAGTTCTAGGAATTCATGGAACTCACGGAATTCAAGGAATTCTTGAAAATCACAGAATTCCAGGAATTCATTAAATTAAAAGAATTCGACGAATTCATAAAATTGAAGAAATCCACGAAATTTATGCAATTCCAGAAATTTACGTAATTAACGGAATCCAAGGAATTCACGAAATTCGCAGAAATCATTGTATTGAAGGAATTCACGAAATTTATGGAATTTATTGAATCCACATAATAGGAAAAATTAAAAGAATTGATGGAATTCATAGGATTTCAGGAATTGAATGCAATCACGGAATTAACGGAATTTGCGGAACTCAAGGACTTCGTCGAATTTCTTGAACTCATGAAAGGAGTTCATGAAATTTACGGAAATCAAGGAATTCACAGAAGCTAAGAAATTCAGGAAATTCTAAGAATTCACGGAATTTAGGGAACTCACGAAATTCAAGGAATTTCTCTCGAAAATCGGAAATCGCGAGATTTCTATTATTTCCGTGTATTCCATGAATTTCGTAAATTCCATGAATTCTAAGAATTGCATGACTTCTGTTAATTCCATGCATTCCGTGTATTTCATGTATTTAATTAATTCCGCCATTTCCATTATTTCTGGGAACGCCATGAATTCCACAACTACCATTAATTCTGGGGATTCTATGAATTCCGCGAATTTAGTTAATTTCACAAATTCCGTGAATTCCGTAAATTTTTTGGATTCAGTAAATTAATTGGTTTCCGGGAATTCCGCAACTTCTTTGCATTCCTTAAACTATAAATTCCGTGATTTTCCTGAATTCTTTGAATTTATCAATTCCCTGAATTGTAAGAGTTCCGTGATAATTCCATGAATTCTGTGAATTTCTTGAATTTCATGAATTCCCTACACTCCGTAAATGTCGTAAATTCTTTGGATTCAGTAAACTCATTGATTTACGGGATTTTGGCGAATTCTTTGGATGCCTTAAACGGTAAATTTCGTGATTTCCCTGAATTCTTTGAATTCATCAATTCCGTGTTCCTTCAATTCTCTGAATTTCTGAAATTACATGAATTACATGAATTCCTTCTATTACGTGAATTGCGTGTATTTCACGAATTCCGAGAATTCCATGAATTTCGTGTATTTCATGAATTCCGTAACTTCCATTAATTCTGGGAATGCCATTATTATTATTACACCATTAAGCCGTTTCCCTTTCGGGGCAGGCGTGACTCACTCGGTAGGGATCGGAGTAGGGTGAGGAAGGGGTTATAAAATTTTTAGATTGATCTGGAATTCTCGCGTTATTTACTTAAATAACACGTTCACTCCGCAACACTGCTCCGACCCAGGTTGCGCCATGAATTCTGCGAATCTAGTTAATGCCAAAAATTCCACGAATTCCATAATTTCTGTGAATTTCTTGAATTTCATGATCCCTATATTCCGTGAATTCCGTATATACTTTGGATTCAGTAAATTCATTTATTCCCGGGAATTCTGCGAATTCTTTGGATTCCTCAAACTATAAATTCCGTGATTTCCCTAAATTCTTTGAATTCATTAACTCCGTGAATTGCAAGAGTTCCATTAATTTCATGAATTTCTTGAATTCCATAAATTTCATGATTTCCTTTATTATGCCAATTCCGTAAATTCTTTCAATTCCGTTAATTCCATGAATTTCGTAAATTTCTTTAATTCCGTGAATTTCATGAATTCTGTGAATTCCGCGAATTCCATGATTTGATGATCCGTGATTTTTGGGCGTTATATGAATTTTGTGGACTCCGTAATTTCTGTGAATTTCACAACTTTATTAAATTACATGAATTCCTTATGTTTCTGAAACAAACTTCCAATACATGTAGTGGAAGTTTCCAATAGAAATTTTAAACAGTGTACGGTACAGTATACGTATAATCTTGTTGAAGTAGAAAATTAGCTTAGAATTTTGATTAGTTCCTTTATTATAGCATTACTCTATTAATAATATCCTGTCGGACATTGTTTTTAAAAAGTATAATTCATTATTATTGAGAGTAAAAAATTAGTTTATAGCATAAAAAATTAAACGATTTTAACTCAATAGTAATCAAAAATAAATGTGTAATCTCTTAGAAATTCATCTTTTTTGTTTGCTAGGAAAAACGATCACTTGGTCCACAGTTGAACTACTTTATAAAAAATATATTTTTTTAAGATTCATCATTTGAGTTGAAAATTCCACTATTTGATTAAAACGGAACTTTTTTTTACAAAAATTCATATTTTTGGTTAAAAATTCTAATATTTTGTTAAACATTGAATTTTGTTTTAAATTTAACTCTTGTTAAAGTCTTTTCTAGTGAATAAGTCGTCCTCCTAGTTTGACAATGAACCTTTTTGTTAAATATTCAGGTATGCAACTTCAATAAAAATCGCATTTTGGCTTCAAAATTGAATTTCTAGAGTTTCAGAAATTTTCAGGGATTTCTGTAACTTATGTGGATAATAAATTAAATTAAATTTAACGCCTTTTTTGACAATTTCACAGATTTTAAAGGATTTTTAAAATAATAATTAATGCTTTTATTAAATGAATTTTAACGTTTCCCAAAGATTTAAATAAATTTTAAGAAGAATTTGGTAGGTTGTTCAAAGATTTCAAGGTATTTGTAAAGAAATTAAAAAAAAATTAATTAAACTAAATTTCAGGGGATTCTTAGCTGCATCACAAATTTTAAGAATCGCAAGATATTTCAAGGAATTTAACCAGATTAATGGATTTAATGAGATATGCAAAATTTCAATGTTTTTCGAAGGACTTTTAAAGATTTTTTAAATAGATTTTAAGGTTTTCAAAAGGTTTATACGAAAGGATTTCAAGTTTTTTCTTATGATTTTTATAGATTTTAGCGATCAGTGCATTAATTCCTTAAATTCTTTCAAATAATTAGTAAAATTGTCAATCAAACAGATAAATTTTAAACTAAAATTATGAATCATTAGCAACAATAAATATAGTGTAAATATTAAGCCGTTCAGTTTTCAACGAAGGTATTCAATTTTTAAACAAAACACAAAATAATTTTCCACAAATAAAATTATTTTTCTGTCAAAAAATACGAACTTTCAACAAATAGTCGAACTTTTAACTAAAATCATGAATTTTCATCCAAAAAATAAATTTTTGTTACGAGTTTTGAACAAAATAGTTCAATTTCCAAACAAATATATGAATTGTCGTCGAAAATGATGAATCATTAGAAAAAAGAATGCAAAGAAGATTTTTTTTAAACATAACTGACTGATTTATAAAGAAATTCGAGAAATTTCAAGCAATTAGATGAACTTTTAATTAAACAAGATCAATTTGCATTTTTTTGAAAAAAAGAATAGATAAATTGTCAGTTAGAAAATTAATTTGCAACTAAAAAAACGAATTTTCAAAAAAAAAAAACTTAAGTTTTCAACGAAAAAAATACATTTTTGACCGAATAACAGAAATTTTAAACAAAATTAAATTTTCAGCTAAACAAGATCAATCTTTAGCCAATAAGTTGCACTTTAAAAAAAATATCAATTTTTAACTAAAAATTAAATATTTACTTTTTCAATTGAAAAAATTCATTTTTTCAAAAAAAAGAACAAATTTTCAATTAAATAGATTAATTTTCAGCTTAAATTATTAACCTCCAACTGGAATAGTTATATTTTTATTTTAAAAAATTTTTAATGAAAAAAAGATTAATTTTCAACCATAAAAAAGTCGAAGCTCAACCAATTTTTTAACTTTTTAACCAAACAGATGATTTTCATATAAGATTATGAATCATTAACTAAAAACATAAAAGTTTAACATTAAACAGTTTAATTTTCAACTTAGTAATTGATTTTAAAACAAAAGAAAAATTAGTTTTCTGCTAAGAAAATTATTTTTCTGTCAAAAAAGACGATCTTTTAACAGGATATATGAATTTTCAACTAAAAAGTCAAATTTTCAACTAAAATCATAAATGTGCATCCACAAAGTGAATTTTTAAATAAGTATTTTAACTTATTGAATTCTGATGTGCTTAAATTTAAAAAAAAAAAAACAAATTTTCAACAATATAAAAAAAATTGTCAGGAAAAAAAGTTGGATTTGCAACTAAAATAATGAACTTTAAACTAAATAGTTCAAATCCTAACCTAGTACTTAAGTTAAGATTTTTTTGCCAAGAAAATTAATATTCTACCAAAAAATACAAATTCTTACCGAATTACAAAAATGTTAAACCAAATATTGTTGCATTTACGACTGAAATGGATAAATTTATGACAAAGAAAAATAATAGTTAAATTTTCAGTTAAAAAAAGTAGTTTTAAATAAAAAAAAGCAACAAATTTGCAACCAAAAATTTAATTTTCGACTAAGAGGATACATGATTTTTGTTGAAAAAGAGGATTTTTCAACAAAAAAGGCGAATTTTCAGCCAAATTTGATAAATTTCGGGCCAGAATTTGAATTTTAAAAAAAGATAAATTTTCAAATGAAAATTAAATATTTTTTTTCAATATATATTTTTTTCAAAAAAAGAAAAACTGTTTAAATTTAATGGTTTTAATGGAATTTCAACTATTTGTTTCAAATTTCATGTGTTTTGCAGAAAATACAGAAATATGAAATTTTATTTGAATTGCTTTAATTTGAAGATTGAATCAATACATTTGTGAACATTTCAAATGAAATAAGAAATATTTAATATTATTATTAAATTAATAATCAATCGTTATTTTCGAATTTTCAATTAAAATCATAAATGTGGTTGAATTTTGAAAAAAAAACAAATTTTCAACGATATAAAAAAATTTTCAAGAAAAAAGTGGGATTTCTAACTAAAATAATGAACTTCTACATAAACAGTTTGAATCCTAACCTAGTACATGAATTAAGATATATATTTTTCGCTAAGAAGATTAATTTTCTACCAAAAAATACAGATTTTTACCGAATTACAACTTTAAATAAATAAAATAAAATAATAAAATAAAAATAAATGAATTAAATTTATAATTAAAAAATAATAGTTACATTTTCAGTTTAAAAAAGTAGTTTTAAACGAAAAAAAGCAGAAATTTGCAACAAAAAATTTAATTATCGACTAAGAGGAAACATGATTTTTGTTGAAAAAGAGGAGTTTTCAACAAAATACACGAATTTTCAGCTAAGCCAGATAAATTTTCAGGCAGAATTTGAATTTAAAAAAAAAAAGATAAATTTTCAACTGAAAATTAAATATTTTTTTTTTTTATATATTTTTTCAAAAAAAGAATAAACTGTTTAAATTTAATGGTTTT
>JAAAKG020135181.1:0-13612 GCA_010014905.2 Druon quercuslanigerum
GGTAACCCTACCAACCCCTGACAAGAGCCTGCATAAAATTTTCTAGTCAAGTTACCCTTTATAACACCCGACCAGTTTCCTGTTTAAAGTAGGGAATATTAGGGCATTTTCTACACGGGGTAATGAATGAAATACCACAATTTGGAAATTCTAATCAGATTGGAGAAAATGTTTTACATTTCAAACCTTTCTTTTGGCCATGCCAAAATTTCTGCACGGGATCTGTACAATATTATATTTAAACTTATGGAAGTGAAATTTTAGAGTTTTATTACTTATTCATGTTTTATTGAAACCTTTGCTTCAAAGAACTTACTTAAAAATCATTATATCGATTAAATTGTTATTAATTTCTTAAGAGATTAAGACATATAAGCATTTTTAAATTTAAAATACAACTATACAACATACAACTATACAACTATAATTAATATAGAATTAATAAAAAAATAATTTTTTAACCTTTGTACGTTTTTAAAACTTGGGTTAAATCTTATTTCATTTCTCCATATTTCTTACTGACCAAAAAATTATACGATAAGTTTTGATTTTTTATGACATCTGAAACTCATGACATCACATAGCTATAATTCAAAGAGGGGAAAGGGCCGATAATCCGTTATATAATTTAAGTACGGGTCCTTACAGTAGGCTGTTATAAAAAATAAAAATTACTTCATTCAATTATATTTGAGTTTTATTGATTTGATTTTACAGTATTTTTCAGTTTGAATACAATTTTTTCTTGCAACATCCTTAGAACAATTAAAATACTTGAAAATATTAGACATCATGCAATGTTTTAACAGTCAACTGTTCAAATATTGAACCGTTATTATTTTAACGGACATTTTATATTTATTAATTAATTTTTTAACATTTTAATAAGAGCTATTTCTTATAAAAATAATAGCGGTCTGACGATTTAATGCTTGTCTTTCTCATGGTAAAAAAAATATTCAAAATTAATGTGAGCCTTGATGGTCTTTAGCACATCAAGTTCATCAAATATCCAGTTTCAGATAATGGCAAAAGCACAATTTTTACAGATTTTCGTACTCTATGCTTATATATGTTAACAGTTAAACTTACCCTTTTCAAGTAATGACATAGTATTATGTACAGTAAAAACTTGTAGTTACGAATTTAGAATCAAATAAACTTGCACTGTACGTGGGAATGAAACGTACGGTCATTTGAATTATTGTTTACAATAAACAATGTTTAAATGTCTAACACACTGCAATTATATTATAATGGAGAATGGGCTAAAGTCTATACAAAGATTTATATGATAATTTCTTTCTAGACGGAATAAAATCTCTAGTACTTTTGACTTCCACAAAAGTGCGAAATGAAAATACACATTGACCTTGCTTTTGAAATAATTTTGTTATCTGTAGTTTTTAAATTTTCATCGTTAAAGATGTGAAGAACATTAACTCCCATCCGTCATTGCCGCATCAGTATCTATGGCATCTATGCATATCCGTAGTGGAGCACGCCCCTGTTAGTAACCCTGTTCATAGGGCCCTCTTGGGCCTCGACGGGTGGTCATTGGTACGAACTCCCCACTCTGCCCGCCCACAAGCCCCCCACCCTCGAACTATCCGGGACCTCAATGGGATATCATCTATTTAGGGCTCTCGCAATGGGTCTAGCCAGCAGTTTACTTGAATCCTTCCGACGGGGAGCGCGTTTCAGTCGGAGTAAGGTCAGCCTGTGAAGCGTGTCGTGCAATTCATCTCGGAGTGAACCCAAAATGTGTCAAATGTCTCTATCAATTTAGTGCTATGAATGTTTTGTTAAACCAAATGTGATATTGTTCAATACATTCCGTTTCTAGCTTACTTAGAGAATACACTAATATAACAGAAGTGATATTCTCCCGCGCTTCAATAAACACGTGTTTGTTGTTACTTATATTAGCTTAATTTTATCACCCCCTTCAAGTGGATCTAATTAAGTGGATGTCGACGTATTCAGGAATTTATCACTCCGCATACCAAGGGGTAAGTTTTTTAGTTTTCATTTATTTATTCTATCATTTTCCCCAAATTTCAAATTTCGTCGTTTATATATTGAATGTCTGAAAAACTTAATTGTCTTAAAATACGAAGTGTATCCTTATTTTTTTTGAAAGTCTGGGCCATTAGAAAATATTTTGCATAAACTTGACTAGTCAAACTGCATTTTTACTTCGGGATTAATAAAGTTATTAGAAAATGCGTATTTAGTCAATATTCTCATTTTTTTAAAAATAAATCTGGGGATTCCAAAAATTATAAAAGGACCGGTTTGAGGATTAAAATAAATATAGTAGTTTTTGACTTCTCCATGAATAAAGAAAATTCTGTAATGTTAACAAAAATTCCTGTTCTCGAAAGTTATAAGAGTTATAAAATACAAATGCGAGTAATATACATTTTAGACACGTATTATTACATCAAAAATAAATTCAATTTATAAAATTTTGTAGAATTATTATCTGCCTTTCTGCTGCATTTTGAGGTTATTGTTATATATATTTTTCCATGAAGCTGGAATTTGAAGAATTTCTCAAAGCTTTCCGACGGATTCGAAAAGTGTCGGCTTCAGCCATGAAAATAATGCTAATACGATCTTTGTCAGTAGCACGTCCAAGACTAGCATTACTACGGACATCTCACGTTTCGGCAACTTGACAATACCATTCCGTATTGGGTTTTCAGTCCATTTTCCTCTTTCTATTGAAACATGTGAAACATATGCAGTGAGACGTATTTTTCGGTTATTGTTAGCAAACTTAATGGCATATAATTATTTTTCACTTTAACTTTTATCACTGTAAATCAAAGTTCAATAATTTCAGCTCGGAATTCAAACTGGTATTATGTAGTTTTAATTAATAAAATTCCATACGAAAATTCGGTTTTCGCAATTTTCTTTCTTTTGAGAAGTGGCTACGAAAACCATTTACGGATTTACCCCACAGTATAATCTCTTGGATTACCTGTGATTAAAAAATATTTGGGAGCCTTTTTTGCGAAAATCTCGTTGTCTAAAACTCCTCTTAAGTGTTAAAGAAGTTCAAACATGGAAAAGTTAGATTAAGTTGTTCGTTATATTACACTCTCCACTCTCTCCGGAACAATTATATTGTATAATTTTTATTCTACAATGTTCATATTATTTAAATAAACGGCACTAGTAATATTAAAATATTAAAAAGTGGCACGCGCGACTGTTCTCTAAATAATAAAGTGGGCGTAAACCTTTTCTTTGAAAGTCTAATTGTTTGCGCTGAATTGAAAAGCCTTTCAGTCCTATCCGAGCATTCAGAATCAGATGTCTTACTCTCGTCAGAATACGAGTTTTCATCACTAGGCCACTCTGCAAAAAAAATGTTATCATAATTTTCACATTTTAAACTACCCATCACTAGAATAAGCCAATTTTTTATGCATCTATGTCACCTCTGATATCACATTCATCACAGATGTTTTTCCACTGATAATAAGTCTGCGCCGGTGGTAAACTCCGACACACCCAGTCTACCCCAGATTGGACCCATATTAATTTATTTTTATTTTTCCTAATTAAAAGGTATTTTAAAATAGAACAATATTAAAATCGTATATATCCCCTTTTAAAATGCAATTTAAGAATATAAAAATCAGATTATCAAACAGATCACGATATAAAAACATTGGAGTATGTAAAATTAGAAACAAAATGTTTTTTAAACCATTTTTTTTTTTGAGCAAACAGTAAAAGTTGAAAGACGCAATATAACAACCAACATTTGTGTATGATAAACTATTTGAGTATTTTGCAATATATTTTTGCTTTCAATTTCTATATTGAACTCTTTAAATTATTTTTACGAAATCGACTATACTAAAATAAGAAGGTTGTATTAATACAGATTATATCATGTTACCAAAAAATACGTGAAAATAAATATGTTTATGACGTCATTATTATTGATCTAATTCGTTTTCACATTCAGGAACAACTCAGGAATATTTGGAAGTATAGTTGCCTACGCAGTCGTCTAGTGCTCGGTTTTGGAATTTCTCTTCACTTATTTGGTCACTTTAAATTATTAATTGATATATATTTGACGTTTGCACTTTACATTGCCATTTAGGAGATTTGGAATCAACCAAGTCGGGGTTTAGAGGGTTACAAATTTAAAATCCTCAAAATTGTGTGCCCGATCTGACCCAAGTCGAAGATAAGGCAAATATTTGGCAATTTTTGCACGGGTTGGCAAATCGCGAAAAATATAGTTTTATAGACATCATTATACCTCTCAAAATAATTGAAAATCCAAATAAAAGCTAGAATATTGAAATGTGACTCCCCAAAGGCTTGTGTCGAGAACTGCTTTTTGCCTGAAGCCTTCTAGCCCGCACTTTCAATTTCGGGTGGAAAGCCTGGTTCTGGCGCTCTAGTAATAATGAGTGTCAAACGATTACATCGAGCACTCTGCAGTGATGTCCTTTTTTTCTTTAGTATGAATCATAATTAAAGGTTCAAACTTTCATGTAAAAAATTATTTTACAGTGAGAGAAATGAAATCCCAGGTGGAAGAGCTATACATAATTTAACATGGTGGATAAAAAACTGCTATTTTTATTTCGTTTTACATGGAAAAGTTCATAAAGCAAATGAAAAATATTATTTTCTTATCTAGTATAAATAACTTATATACATTTTTCACCTGGTATTTACCTTTAAAAAAAACCTTTAAAAATTAATTTTCAAATAACTATTAAACAAGAATGGAGGCTAGATCCGGATATATCTAAAAAAAAGAGCTTTAAAAATGATATATCTCATTTCACATTTACATATGAGACGTTTTTGTTGACCATTAATAATTTAAGGATACTCACTAGTATTTTATATAATTGCTGTCTCTTGTACATTGTTTTGTAGGCTTTTACATTTAAAAACTCTATTTAGGAAAATGATTGTTTATAAACATTACAATCGCATAATTTATACATCAACATTTCAAAATAAAAACGATACCAAAAGAGGTTTGTAGACTTTCTTTTAAAGGAGAAAGCCATCCCTACAAAATTAAATAAGTAATTTTAAGCTACACTATGTATTTTTAAAGTTCGCCTCATATGATACCTCTTTCAAATCGTCACGGCCATCTTAAAAATGACAAGCCTCAACTATCCAAGATATCATGGCACCTTTAGGAACCTGTCAAATAACCCGAGGTTTACATTAAAACATGATCTTGCAAAGTAGAGAGATAGTTTAAAATATACGTATAAATAGAAAAAAGCCCCTTATGCAGCAAATATCATTCCCGGTAAAAAATGTTAGAAATTTCAATACCTAGGATTCTAGGAATGCCGTTTCTGTCCTTCTTTTTAATCCCCGATTAGGCAGCGAAAATATCTATACCCTGTTCACCGAGAGATTAACCTACAGAAGGACCAAATTATGTCCATTTTGCGCAGCTATGGAAGCTTTTCTTTAACAAAACTAGACCCGCACGCTCCCTGAACGTCATAAAAAATTGTATGTCTGCTTCAATATTGGTGACTTTCGTCTAGACAACTCCTTCTTTGACAGTATCTCCGCCCAAATACGTAAAGATGCGCATTTGAAACCATTAACTTCTACTGCTATGGGGATTTAAAACGCATAGGATTAGGGCAATACATTCTTAGTTTTACTTCCTTTTAAGTAATAAATTTTAGTCATTCACATTAGTTTTCTCTTTGATGAAGTTGTATGACATTGGTGGTATGTGCCAAATGCCACATACACACCTAGCTTTTCGAAAATAGTAATGTGACGTAACACCTTAACATTGTCTTATGAAAGCATGATATGATGCGAAAAGCAAACATTTTGCTATGTGCTTGATATAAACCATTCTAGTGTTTAGTACCGATCTAGACAGAATTAAAGTTTGGACATAAAAAAATCACAGAAATAAATTCAGAAAAGCATAAATTTTAAATTAGGAATTTACACTACATAATTACATAAATGCTCAAGTATTAAAAAAATATACACTGTTACATATTTAAAATAATATACAATAATTATTATTGAAGGTGATTGCAGTCTTAATATACGAACTGTATTTTTAACAATGTTTTTTTTTAAAAAGAATGTTTGAGAACATTTCCTTTCAATTGAATAATTGTAGTAAATGATAATTAAGCCTAAAGAATTAATTATTTAAAATAATAAATAGTTATTATTTCATGGTCTAATCGCAAGTATAATCATACAAACTTTAATATTTTCAATGATTTATTCACAAATCCCGCACTTTTAATGTTTAAAAATTGTTCATAATTCACTGAAATAAATGTTACGATAAATGGAATTTTGAATTCATATCCGAAAAAAATGAACAAATTTATAACTTTAAGATGGCTGAGTGTGTTATGCGACGGGACAAAGTTACAGCAACCAGGTCCCGCCAACCTGGAATGCATTTCACCGCAGTAAGATGATTTTCTTATACACACTACATCAATTTTGTAGAAACTGGATGTTAATTTAAACAAATATTCTGGAAAAATTAAGAATAATTTTTATTAATAACACTGACGCTATCAACTTATCATACACGTTCACCCCCTCATACCTTTCAAAAATACATTTTAAAAAGGGACTGCCGGATTAGGGATGCACATTTCATAAAATTCGCAAACTAAGTTCTCTAAAAATAGAAAAATATATTGTAACCACATTTGATGGATATTATAAAAAGTATAAAATAATGTTCTTTTATTAATCGTAAACAGATCACATTAATAAATTTCATGAAGAAATCGTTAGACTTTTTGTGCAATTTATGACAGATGTAGGTTTCCTAAATATATTTCCCGGTGAAATACATTTCACCTTGAGGGGCCTGACAGCAAAATTGTATGAAGTTACATCAAAATTTCGACACCGGTCTTATGTTCATGATTTGCGGAATCTATATATATATATATATATATATATATATATATATATATATAGTGTGAGTGTCTACTCAAGGCGGACTGGACAGAAACAGTACAGCGCGCCACGAAATAGTTCCACACGGGACTTGTACGTGCACTTACGACACTAGGGGCCGCAAGTGTCAGTCGCAAGTCTCGCAGGATTTCCTGTAAACATTGTAGGAAAATGCATGCTGTGACCGTTCTATGGGACTAACAAACTCTGTATTCTCCGCGAATGGCGCGTTGCCTTTTTACTGATGCAGATTGTGGTTTATGCTACTAAAGAATTGAGTCTAAACTTGCTGAATGTCGGCATAATTAATTATTGTACTTTTCATTAAGAGGGATATGTTGGCTTTTTGTTCAGGTGGAGGAATACGGAGGATACGTTGGCAGGTCGACGAAGGATAACGGTGACGAAACAGAAACTATATCGACATCGAAGCTGGCGGGGAACGTGAAAGCAGAGTTCAAGTGCAAGAGGGAGGGTTGGTGGGGGGAAAGCGGAGAACTAGATAGAGAAAGAGACAACATAAACAGGGCTACAGCCGGGGCAAGTGGCGAACTGGCGGCTCGTCTCCAGGGCTACGCCATGGCAGAGTTCTTAAAGACAACTGTTACTGGCGTACCAACAGGAAGTGCCCAGTACCATATCCATGGTCATCCAGCCATGGGAATGGGCACACATCCCCATCCACACTCTCACGTACATGCTGGGGGTCCTCATCCGGGCCTCCCATCACCTTTCAGCCTAGCTACTCATGGCCATCCACACGGCCATCCACTCGAACACAGCCTCTCTGCCTTTCCGCAAGGTAAGTTTTCCATAAATTCTTCATTATCAATAGCTATTTCAGCGATAAATATGCGACAAATTTATTTTCGAAATTTTGAAATTTTGAGTCGGAATCCGGATTTTCTCGAAAGTTTTCGGGTTCCCGCACGCTTTTGATTTCCGTAATTCATGCACTTTTGTGAGTGAAAATTTATTTATGGAAATCGTTGTTATCCTATTTTTGTATGTGTTAGAATAGTATTTTTAATTTACTCTCAAAAAAATTATGTACTTTTTGTACTATGCTTTTACAGAATGATGCAAACATATATTTTTTTAACTTTTACATAAAAATATAATATAGTTTGGGCAAACCCATTTAAAATAATGCATTCAGTCAAGTATCTGCACATTCTAAAAGAACGTAAAGTAGCATCTTATAAAAATACCTCAAGGCATCGGCCACGAAATGACGTTAGGTATACCTACAATAGAGAAGCCCCGACTTTGCTTCGCACTTGTCTGGCTTCAGTCAATGCATCGATTTCCATTACAATCAATAGTGAATTCTACAGTGAAAATAAGATTCCTTTTAATAAATATCTTAAAAAAGAAATTTTACTGAAAATAACATATGTAGCACT
Source organism: Druon quercuslanigerum (assembly GCA_010014905.2). Taxonomy (NCBI): domain Eukaryota; kingdom Metazoa; phylum Arthropoda; class Insecta; order Hymenoptera; family Cynipidae; genus Druon; species Druon quercuslanigerum. Next base: position 8,385 of record JAAAKG020135181.1, read on the forward strand.
AATATCTCGAATAGGATATAACTTAAACGAATTGTACATATTATATTTGTTGCATATCTGATATGACATGTTGTTTTAGTATAATTTGTTTATTGTGATTCACCCTCATCTCACAGTTCATGCTAAATTCAATCAAAACCAACGTTACTTTGCAAGGGAGGGGGCAAATTTTTTGTCCTGAGGAGAAGGGGGTTTGACATAGAATGTGACAACACACACGGAAGAAGGGGAGGGGTATTTCTAATTGTTACCTCCTCTTGGGAAATTACGCCTTATCTGTCTAAGCACCAGTACTACAGGAATACTTTCGAACCATGCACGTATTTTTGGGGTGTCTTTGAAAATATGACCGATAATATTAACATTTTAGATATTAAATAAACAAAGTGAATGTTTGAGAATTTTTGGATTGACCAAGTGATCTACGTGCAATTTACATAAAATTAAGAACAAAATAGTCTTGATGAATCGTTTCAGTAACAAAACGCATCAACAATATGTTATGTTTATGTTGACCAGAACGCTTTAATCATAAGCTACCAGAAAGCTGTCTATTAAATATTTCTGGTTAACCTTCCAGAACTTCTGGTTACATTTACCCGAACTTCTGGTAAAATTAACTAGCAAATTGTCAGTCAGAAACTTCTGACTTTGATCGATGTAGAATTTTAATAAAAATTAAAGCTTACATATAAGAAACTGCGGTTTCTATTGGGACCAATTACTAGCTGAAAAAGAACCCTAAACGATAAATTGTTCCTAAAGGAACGCAAAATATGCATGTCTTTTTTATGACGCCATCTATTTGAAGTTAACGAACTAAATTGCAATCCTCAGGAAGCTTTTAAAATGATTCAAAGCGGGGTTTCGGCACATTCAATTTCTGTTTTCTCATCAAAGTGACGTGATAGGAAAATTTTGCTTTCGGATTCGGATAGAGCGACGAAAAGCGTTGGGACAACCCCGCTCTTGGTCCTGGTTTATTTGTTGTTTTTTTTGCTGTCCTGTATTTTTGTCCTTTTGCTTAATTTTTACCATAACAGCAAGGATTTTACTTAATAGTGACTAATATTTGTGAAACCGAGTCAGCCGTTTTCCTTTTGTAGTTGCGTTTAGAATGCCGTGAGGTATATGCAACTAGGCATCCGGAGAGTGTTCTTGGTGCTTGAAAATCCTTTGGATCCCATTGGATGACGAGAGGAAGTGGTTGAGGGGGGCGTTGTACCCAGAGAAGAAGAGCGGAGAGAACCATGAGAGTAAGCCGCTTATCAGGGTGGTAGCAGGCAGTGTAGGACCAACCGACGCGACTAAAGTAGATATAGCTGGGTTTCCATGGAAACTCGAATCTGCCCGTTAGGTCTGTAACTTTGTACCTACACGTCCGTCCTAGCGCGACCGCCTATCTGCTGTAGGCATATGCCGCTGTACACGAGCAGTCATCTCCTGCTGTCAATGAAAGTACAGATAGAAGCCCAAGAAAATTATATATTTTTGTATTATTGCATTCTATAAACTGAGAAAAATGATGGTTATGATTGGGTGATGTTTTAAACTACTATAGCTTAGTTATTTGACAGACTTTAATTTTGAAGGTGGAATTTTTGTCTCGTTGAAATGGTCTTGCAGAGTAGTCGCTACAATGAAAGAGTACGAATTCAAAAATTTCTCGTTTGCTTATACCGTAAATTAAATTTAATACACCATTATCTTGTAGAGTTAATGTACATGTATATTAAGTTCGGTAAAACAAAGTGCGTGGAAATTCTAAACATCTTTAATGCCCTTAAATCTTATCAAATGTATAAAACTAAAATAATAACTTAAAATTCATCGATAAAATTGTTGTTTATAATCAAAGTGCAACGTACGGGTGGAATTATCTTCAAACTTTACTGTAAATGTAAATTTTAACGTGCACTGAGAAAACTGTTTTGCTCCAACAATAAAAATTTGGCTGAATATTTTGGGTCAATATTATGTCACATGCGACAAGTCTCTCTGTGACATGTCACATATGTGGCATTCTCATTTGCCCCTGTGACTGGTCACAGAAATAATGTAAGGTCACACCCCTGACCCTTCTCCAAATTTGCGTGTGGCGCGGTCAAGCACTCATGTGATTGACCAAAAAAAATAAAAAATGTCAACTTGACTGTGATAAATTCCGCTGGGTAGAGAAGCCGATACACCGCGGGATAAAATCGCGAAAATTTGGCCAGGAGTATAAAACGTTCATGAAATGAGCCAGATTCTGTTAGTCGCGGGTTGCCGGGGTCTCTGATTACGAATCCGACGTCAAAAAATCTGGAAACAAAATGGCGGGCCCCATATGGTGGAAGAGTATGCTTAATAAATTTCAAATGTTACTTAAAATAGATATAAGGGGTTTGCAGGGTCGCTGATTACGATACCGATTTTAAAACTTGAAAACTAAAACGGAGAATCCAATATGGCGGACGAGTATGGTTTGTTTGTGATTTGTGATTTTCCTTAAAATTGGTATACGGGTGTCTACAGGGTCGCTGATTAAGAATCTGATGTCAAAAACTTACAAAACAAAATGGTGGATCCAATACGGCGCGTGGGGTAACTTAACATTTTTAAATGGGATCCCATATTTTTTATTGCAGATTTAGATTCTTCATAAAAATTACGTTGGTTTTATGTAAAACGTTGTATCTGCGCCAGGTGGCGCTGCATTGGCGAAAAATAAGATTATTGACTGTTCAAGGAATGTGCTTCTAAACAAAAAATAAGAAGGATGTTGATTGTTTTTAGGAGTGCATTTAATTGTAATCAACTTAATTTTTAAAACTCCTTCCATCCACCTGGGAAGCAGAAAAATTAAAAAGCTCAATTTGATTTTTAAAACACAAGCTATAACGACGGTCAGAGTAAAACTGTGCACGCGCCCACCTGGGCACGTCGGTAGCCACACGGAGAAAAATAGATATTAGCACAGACTATTGAGACATTATGAGTTAATATCTTATCGATTTAACGATTTTGGACTGAAATCTAGATATTGAAGTAGAGCATCCGTAGATGCACAACAAAATACCTTTAAAGCATGCTATTTTCTATAAAATGCAAAAGGATTTTATATCGTAATCTTCTGTTTTTGATATCCGAATTCACAAGCATTCGCCCTTTTTAATAATTGTGCAATTTTCGTGTAAAACGGTTAAAGCACTTTTCAAGGTTAATATAAAAGATGCCTGTAGCTGAAACCTTATTTTCTTAAGAAAATTATTATATATCCAAAAACAATTAATCCATTTTTTATCAAAACTTATAGCGCAATATATATCCGAAAAATAGCAACAAGCAGAAATTCCAATATCGGGGCCAGATCGGGCAGAATTTGGCCCAAATCGGACTATCTAGATAGGGCCAGACTCGAAATGAAATTCGATACCCGGTTGGGGCCCAAGTGCAGCGCCTAGAGATAAACAGATCTGGCCCTACTTGAGCCCGTATTAATTTTGTTTCATTATTTTTAATTTAAAGGGATTATAATATTGAATTGGCTCCTTTAGTTATTTTCACAAAAGCGAACACATCCCATTCAGAAACCTTGATGTGGGTCTAGTAGGGGTCTGGTCAGTTTCCCCTATTTCTGGTGTGGTCCTGGTCAGAAAAACTGGCTGGAACCTGACAAGGGTGTAACGCTTTAACTCGCCAATACCTTACGTAGGGGAAACTAGTCAGGGCCTTGTCAGAATTTCTAGTGAATGCCTTTTTAATAACTATAATCGGTTTAAGATTATAAATAAAAATAACCTGTTTTTATAAAAGCGTAATTTTATTATGCCGAAAAAATACAAAGAAAATTTTTTTACGTTATTTCATTAAGTCGAAAGGTAGAGAATGCAATTTGTGAAAAAAACCTATTTTTGCTGTTGGCATTTCTTTCTGCCACCCTCCCAATCTTTGGCATTCGACAGAGCAACGCTGATTGCGTCTATCACAGATTTTTCTGTGATGCTTACTTTTGTATTTTGGTCAAAATGTGCTTGAATAACGGCTTCTTTTTACAGAAATGAGTAAAATATGTTAATTACAAATATTTGAGAACTAAAATGCGTTTAGTAAAAATTTAAATATTTTATCATGAGTTTGACTAAGAGGAATGATTTGTATTTGATTTAAATTTTGTGACGGGTAAATAGTTTCTCTAATACAATTCACACTTACGTCTTAATGTACATTATTACACAAATTTTTCTATATTCTCACCTATAACACACCGATGAAAATCGTAATTTTTCAATATTAACTTATCTCCAGATTGTTTTGTGTTGGTAAACCCCATCGCAATATCTTTTGACAAATATTTTTTCAAAACATTCGTGACGCTTTTCGTGAGAATAAAATTAGAATCCATGAGAGTATCTAGAGATGATATCTATAGAAAAAATATAATTTAATTCTATGTGGGGAAAACCATGTTTTGTCGGATACAAGATTTCTGAAGTTTCTGAATTATAAACGAAGCAGCATTATGCTTTCAATTAGAAATATTAATAACATCAAAGAAGGCAATGAAAATATACAGTTTTACGATAAAAATGATAATTGTATCAAAATAACTCCCCTAAAATATTTTTGCAAATTTTTTTAATCACAATTTCACAATTTTCAACTAAACAGATGAATTTTTAACCAAGAAGATTAATTTTATAACCAAAGAGGTTTAAAATTTTCATAAAAAAGTGGAATAATTAAATTTGCAATATATTAATTTTCAATTAGAAAAATAAATTTAAAACAAAGAACTTTCAACAAAATAGTACAATTTTCAACCATAGAAGTAAATTTTCAACACAAAAGATGAATTTTTTTACAAATAGACAAAAGCATTTGAACAAAGAATTTTAAAATAATTTTTAATACTTTTTAAATCACATAATTCAAATTGCCCTAAAAAGACCCTAGTAACTTGTGAATGTAGAGTTTTTCATATTCTATATGGCACTATTAATTTATCAGTCGCTTTTCACTAAACTTAATTGTTATTGCTTGTCTAAAGAGAAATAGATATTTTGCATTTACCAGAACCAAGATCCTAACCTCAAATATAATCTCAACGAGTTGGACAAGAGGGTATATTTTATGAATGTAATTTCATTGTCGTAACGAGAATTGAATGGCTGGATCGAAGAATGGGACGTGCGCGTGGCCGCTTGAAAGTGCCCCTGAACGTTATGCAATTTCCCGACAACCCT